>NW_024121267.1:257758-291276 GCF_016745375.1 Pimephales promelas | reverse complement strand
CTAATCTTGATGAAACTTCAGCAGTGTGTCGCCTGTAAGAGGATGATCAATGGGATGTGACTATTGTGAGTCAAAGTTATAGCGCCACCAACTGCAGCAGGAATTGTTGTCATTTTCAAAATGCTTTTGAAATCACCCTAATTTTAACTCGATTTGCTTCAAACTTATCTGTATAATGCAAATACACGGCAGATGAAGACCTGTGAATGGATTCTTGATATCTTTGAAACTGTTGCCGTGGGCAACGCATCAAACTTTACCATTCTTTTAGGATGCTTTTGAGACTCTTAGCATGCTTCAAATTGCATGAAACTCGACAGACACATCACATTTATTAGCCAGTAGACATGTGCAACGTTTCAGAAACGGGTGTGGTGAGGGCTCAGTAGCGCCACCTTTTGACAAAAGTGGGGTTGTTAGTTTTATCTACAGTTTACAAAAATCGGTATGTAATATTGTACTCCTCTAGCGGACAACTTTCTAATTGACACTATTAGCTAGGACCCACAGAAAGTCAGATATCTTTGTTTGAATGTAGAGAAAATCTCAGAATTTTGCCAGTCTCTCAGTGTCTCTCTGTGTGAGTGAGAGGAGGGGCGCCTGTCAGGTTAATTTTAACCCTTTATTGCTGTGTGCGACTTCTCTGGCATTTTCGGGGCCTTAACATCCTCTAAAACTCTTGAAACTTTGCACACGGGTCAGAACCCATCCATCACGGCCGCGGCTGAAGCTGGTAAACCGGGCGTGGCAGGGCGGCTTGACAGCGCCCCCTGACTGGGATTCGAACATTTGTCCATAAATCAAACACACTTGCATGAATTAATATGAAACTCCGGTACAATTAATGATCACATCAGGCCAAACAACTTTCGTGCTCTAAGTTTTACGACAGTTCAAATGGAAGTTGGGAATTATGGGTTGTTTGAATAATTCTCCTAGGAGAAATACATCAAATTACAACGCATGTGTTTACCAATCACAACCAAACTCGGTGTGCAAGAAGTCAAGACATTGAGGATGCTCAATTCCAGACGGATTTTTGATATCTGGAACGGTCTGGCCGTGGCGAGGAAATGAATTTTATGACTAAAAAAGGACACATAAAGTGTATTATAACTTTGCTCATTTTATCTACAGTTACAAAACTTTCCACATATATTGTCCTCGTCAAGCCGATCAACTTTCCAATTTAAAGTCATTCGCTCTGAGCAACAGAACGTCAGATATTGTAGTTTGAATGGATTTATTTCCCCTGCGATTCACTCTCTCTCTCTCTCTCTCTCTCTCTCTCTCATCTCTCTCTCTCTCTCTCTCTGTGTGTGGGTGTGTGTTGTCTGTGTGGGGAGGGGAGGGCTTTGTCTGTGTTTATGTGTGTGTGTGTGTGAGAGGGGGAGGGCTGTTGTCTGTGTTTATGTGTGTGTGTGTGTGTGTGTGTGTGTGAGAGGGGAGGGCTGTTGTCTGTGTGTTGTGTGTGTGTGTGTGAGGAGGGGAGGGCTGTTGTCTGTGTTTATGTGTGTGTGTGTGTGTGTGTGTGTGTGTGTGTGTGTGTGCGTGTGTGTGTGTGTGTGTGTGTGTGTGAGGAGGGGAGGGCTGTTGTCTGTGTTTATGTATGTGTGTGCCACACAGTGTGGCTGGCCTGCGATTTTTCCTATAGTCCTTGTCTCTAAGTCCTTGTCTTTTTGCATAACAATTTTGTATTTTTTTTAAATGACAAAATAGGCATATAACCCCCATCTTTTAAATGTATAGTTTGCTTTAAATAAAAGTAAGATTGTATTTTGTATTGAAGCTGAATGAATTTAAAATTCTTGTGCTATATTCAATATATTTGTTTTCCTTAAGATTTTAAAACACTAACTTCATTCTTATCTGAATTACAAATATTTGTTTCTGTATAAAATAATACTCTGACTAAAAACACATTTGATGTTTCTTTTTGTATTTTTATTTACATGTATTTATGTATGTGTGTGTGTGTGTATAAAGTGCAGAGTTTTTTTTTAGCTAAAGTAGAATTTCTATAACTATGTGTTGAACTAATAAATCACTCTTGTGTGTGTTAAGCACAATCTACTTAATACAGACAACTTCATTATAAAGATAAATAACAAATCCAAAAAATATATGATTATAATCTATGACAAAAAAGCCATTACAAACTATATTAGTGGTAAATACACATTGCTCTTTGTATTGTTGTAAAATACATTCATGAAAAACAAGATAACAAAAATCAAAAAGATAAATTATTTTAGATATAGCCATGGCTGCTATAAAATTGAGACAATATGTTTTAAATTTCTAGAACAACATGGACCTGAATAGCTGGTTTTTACGGAGGACAGTGAAGAGGAAGAGGGTGCAAATCAAACAGCTCATTCTCAGACTACACAGCAAACAGCTTTTAGTGATTTGTTTGAGGTTTTTAGTGCTCTGTCCTATCTATTATCAACATATAATAGATAGAACAGAACAAGAAAGGCAATTAACAATCTGTCATTGCGTCACTGTATTATGATATGAAAGGCTCAGTACAGTGTGGCACAAAGCGCTTATGCGCATCCCGAGTGGAGAATGATGCGCTTAAAGCCACATGGAGTTACAGCGCACAGCGCATCGAGTCCGCATTGATGCAAGCTCTAAAATACACTTCTTTTCGACAGTCAAAGCGGGGGTTACGTTTTTGCACGTCGTACAGAATAACCCTAAACGCACCAAGGTGGCGGTGCCACCAGCTTTATATATATATATATATATATATATGTGTGTGTGTATAAATATAGCTGTGAGCAGCGATAAAGGGCCAGAGCCGGCGGTACCACCATCCCGGTGCCTTTGGGTAACTAAAGGCATCGGGGTTGCGGTGCCACCGGCTTGGGCCCGCAATCGCTGCTCGCAGCTATATTAATTATTATTTTACTACCTTTTGGGCACTTTTGGGGCCCTTAACGTGCTCGAAAACTCTTGAAACTTTGCACACGGGTCAGAACCCGCGGCCATCAGAGCCGGCTGAAGCTGGTACCCGGGCGTGGTAGGCGGCTCGTCAGCGCCCCCTGGAACGGGGTCCGAACACTTGGTCCATAACTCAAACACGCTTGTATGTAATAATATGAAACTCGGTACACATGTTGATCTCATCGTTTCATCTATACCTCACACTCTTACTTTTTACCCCAGCCCAACAGGAAGTCGGCTATTGAGGTTTGTTTGTAAAACGCTCGCAATGGAATGTCAAATACTCCTCCTAGAGCTTTGATCCAAATTCGACGAAACTCGGTCAGCGTGAAGTCAAGACATTGAGGATGAAAGTTTGCGAGGGGATTTTTTATATCTCGAACGGTTTGTCCGTGGTGAGGAAACGAAATCATGGCGAGAAACGTGAAACAGGAAGTGTGTTATAACTTCAGCATACATTAACTGATCTTGATGAAACTTCAGCAGTGTGTTCGCTGTAAGAGGACTATCACATGGATGTGACTATTATGAGTCAAAGTTATAGCGCCACCAACTGGCAGCAGGAAGTGTGTCACTTTCAAAATGCTTTGATATCACCCTTTTATTTTTACCCGATTTGCTTCAAACTTCATATGTATAATGTAAACATACGGCAGATGTAGACCTGTGAATGGATTCTTGATATCTTTGAAACTGTTGCCGTGGCAATGCATCAAACTTTGAAATTATTTTAGGATGCTTTTGAGACTCTTAGCATGCTTGAAATTGCATGAAAATCAACAGACACATCACATTTATTAGCCAGTAGACATGTGCAAAGTTTCAGAAACGAGCATGGTGCAGGGACTAAATAGCGCCACCTTTTGACAATAGTGGCGTTGTTAGTTTTATCTACAGTTACAAAAATCGGTATATACATTTTAATCCTCAAGCCGGACAACTTTCTAATTCATAGTCATTAGTTTGGATCAAGAGGAAGTCAGATATTTTGGTTTGAATATGGTGAGCCTCTCTCTGAGCCTACTGTACGTCCCTATATGGCAAGCCCTTTTAAACATTTAAAAGCTAAGTTTGCCTATCCGGAATTAACATTGTAGATATCAACACCCCACCTTTTGACAAAAGTGATAGTCTTAATTACATTTGAATAGTTGTATTATCATTTAAGATATCTGTAATGTAATTGTGACTAGTCGAAACGACAGATAGAGTATGGCAAGCTGTTTTAACATTTCATTTAATCATGAAAGGGCTAAAGCCTGCGACACCGCCACCCCGGTGCCTTTAGGTAACTAAAGGAACCGGGGTTGCGGTGCCACCGGCTTGGGCCCGCCATCGCTGCTCGCAGCTATATTATTTACATTGAAATCTTTTCTTTGAACAAATCAGATTCTTGATTTTATTGTAGACCTATTTTACAAAATGTCCCAACTTTTCTGGAAATGGGGTTGTAAATCAATTTCATTCAGTGACAAAAAATAGATGAACAAACTCAAAACTGTTTTGATGGAATAAATCACATCACAAACTTTGTTGTTGGATGACACGTCAAAAAATCGAGCAGAGACGGTCAATTAATGTGTCAAATGTGATTTAGTGATGGTCAAGTGGAGAAGGTGGAGGGAAATCTCCTATAATGTTTCATGTTCAATGTCGTGTGACTTCCGCATTCATCACACACGTGTCAATTTTGCAGCCCCTTGCTTTGAATTTAAAGATAACATCTTAACATTTTATTAAGATCATAAACCACAAAATCAGACTTACTTTTTGTAGTTCTTTCAGTGTTGAAATAGTAATAACATGATATTCAAATCCATCCATCACACGCTCTTCTGAATTCGTCTTTACAAGGATGAAACGGAGAGCCATTTCACACAGCCATGCATTAAAGATTGATGTTCTACACAGACAGCTTGACGAATAGTTGGTAGTCGTAAAGCTATGTGTTTAGTGCAGGACTGCCAGGGTGACAAGTGAAGGTGTTGTCATTCATACTGACAGGATGTGGAGTGGTAGAGTGCCATGGTTGTACTTCTGAAAATCTGCAACATATGGAGGTTTAAAAGGTCAAGCTCACTGGGTAAAGTTGAAATAGACATCACTCTAGGAAAAGCTAAGCACTGTATGACTGATCCATATCATTTTTTATGGATGATTAAAAACAACGGCAGAATTATTATGCATTTTAATGGATGCTAAACCCATGCATTTTGCACACAACCCAATTACAGCTCAAAAGTGTCTTTTCTTATTCTGCTGGAAAAACATGCTGTTGTTGTTTTTTTTTTTGTTTTTTTTTTTACTTTTACTGGCACATTTCTGAAACATGGGATAAATAAGCTTGTGTTGATTTCTTGGCATCATTTTGATTATTGTTTTCAGAGCAAGGGTGGAGGACATCTTTATTCCTCCATATTCAATTTAATTCAATTTTGTATATAGGCTAGCGCTTTCCACAATACATCTTTCAAAGCAGCTTTACAGGAATCTACATTTCAATTCAGAGTAATCTGTTATCAGAGGTGACTGTGGCAAAGTAATGTTCATAGCCAGTTAAAAATGTACAGTTCATCACACCTTTATCCTGTAATTTAGACAGGGGAATGATCTCATTAAAGCAATTAGACTATTACAAGTTGTGATCATTATAATATATGGAAAATTTGACAGTGGTGCCAAGTCCTCGCAAGGGTTGGCACCTTCATCTCTAGTCTACACCACTGATCTACTGTATATAATGACTATCACTCTAGATCAGTGGTCTACACATGAGTTGTATTTATGCCATTGACATCTGTTACTGAGATCTGTCCTGTTGACGTGTATTATTGAATATTTCCACGGGCTATTAATTTTCACGCAACAAGCTGAAAGGACTGTGTTGAACTAACTGATCATTTTAGCAGGTGAAATGATGCTCTACAACAAGGCAATGTAACTGGAGAGACAATTTGCACTGTAGTCAAGTATTGACAAAATAATAGGCTTTAGATTTACGATCTCAAAAATTTAATTATGGGTATAAATGAATGTACATATCATATTGATTAACAGCACAGGGACTATCATTCTGCTTGCTTTTCACACACACACACACACACACTGTGTCTGTGTATTAATGATAGGGACTTTTTACATTTATGCCAGTAGGTGGCGACAAGTGATCTTGTTATGAGGCAATCATTCATTCAATCGGGTCGTTTAAAAACACTTGCTGCGTCCCAATTCGCATACTATCCGTCCTAAATAGTATTCGAAAATTGAATTAGTATGTCCCAAATCGTAATATGTTGAAATGAGTGTTCCAAAGAGACCCAGAGTGTCTACTACAGTATATTCGGTCAGAATCCGAAGTGCAGATCGATCAAGGGGGTAATCATAGTCGGGTATAAAACTAAAAAAAAAACAAAAAACAAAACAAAAACTCTTAATTTTAACTTACTGAGGACAAGTAAAGAGTCCGTAATTAAATAAGAACAAATAAACTAATTACAAGTAATACGAAATCAACTACAATAGAACAAATACACAGATGAAACACCTCAAGCCCCATAAATACTTTAAAAAAATGGTATAATCAACTGTATAAAAAAATCAGTAATCAATATGTAAATTAAATATACATTTATTTTCATTAAAGTTACAAAAGTGGTTCAGTCAGGAACAGTGAGATTTTCTCTCTCTTGCAGTTTGATTAACATTAATGACAGACAGCAGCAGGTTTATTAGGCTGCTGTCACTTTAAGAGCTAATGCACGGATCCAATTTACTGTTACACATGCATTTTTTTTCTCTCAAATGTTTGCGTTCACTCTGACATACAGTGGTATGAATAAGTTTTGGCACCCATGCTAAAGTTGCCTAAAAAGAGGAATAAAAAATCATCTTTTGGATATTGATCTTAATGCCTTAATTAGAAAAATGAGGAAAACTCCAACCTTTAAGGACACAAATTTTCTTTGTGAATGAATAATGTATCATAAATAAATAAATGTTTTTCCTTAAAATACAGGGTGCATAAGTCAGGGCACCCCTATGTTAAATTCCCATAGAGTCAGGCAGATTTTTATTTTTAAAAACCAGTTATTTCATGGATCCAGGATAATATGCATCCTGATAAAGTTCCCTTGGCCTTTGGAATTAAAATATCCCCACATCATCACACACCTTCCACCACACCTAGAGATTGGCATGGGGTACTTTCCATAAGATCATCTTTCAATGCAAATCAAACCAGCTATTAGGCTAACTGAAGTAAAACCATGCCAATCTCTAGGTGTGGTGAATGGTGTGTGATGATATTTCAATTTCAAAGGCCAAGGGAACTTTATCGGGATGCATATTATCCTGGATCCATGAAATAACTGGCTTTTAAAAATAAAAATCTGCCTGACTCTATGGGAATTTAACATAGGGGTGTCCTGACTTATGCACCCTGTATTTTAAGGAAAAACATTTATTTATTTATGATACATTATTCATTCACAAAGAAAATTTGTGTCCTTAAAGGTTGGAGTTTTCCTCATTTTCTAATTAAGGCATTAAGATCAATATCCAAAAGATGATTTTTTATTCCTCTTTTTAGGCAACTTTAGCATGGGTGCCAAAACTTATTCATACCACTGTAAATGACTGTTTTGTGAGGATACCTGCAAATACGGGCATTTTGACATAAGTTCACAACCAAAATAACTCAGTACTCAACGGTATCACCCACGGCCCACCCCTTATGTAGTTGCTATTTGCTAATATTTGATGGATACAATGTTTTTGGCCTGCATTCAATCTGTAATGGCAAAACATTTCCTGGTGATAAAGAGGTGGTTGATCTGGATTATTATGACAGCTCACTATATCCTGGATGTTTAAGGTCAGTGAGACTGGATACACTTTATTAACATGCGCTCTGTATTACACACAGGTATTTATCTTCCATTTCTTTACCTTCATTTATGCTGGCATTTTCTTGTCCTCTTTTCACCCCTGGTTCTGACTGGTGCACCCAGGCAAAATAATTGCCTGCACCCTTAGTAGCTTCCATGTAATTCTGATGGAACCATCCCTCTCTCCAAACCATTAAACAGTCACATATTGCTCTTGACAACACATGCTTTTCACCAGCAGGTGTGTCTCCACGGGCAGCAGTTTAAATGTCCAAAATTGACTCATCCCTTGAGTTTCCAATCTGCCAAACAGCTCATGCCTCTTACAAGGGTTCCTGTGGGGTTTGATGGCAAATGCCTCGAATCATTTGAGATCATGACAGAATTAGTCCAGGAAAACTTCTGTAAACAGAAACACCTGAAAAGAAACTTTGATGCGAAATTACTCAGAAACCGCACAGTAGGGCTCGTTTTCTCAGTTTCGTCATGCAGTTTATTTGGTGTACTCGGTTGTAGCAACCATGACAGCATATGTGCTAATTGACAGCAGGGAAAGAATAATTTTCTCCTTTTCAAAAGTGAGAACACATCTTCCCATATTTACCATGACCGTGTCTACAAAAACACGAAGAAAAAAAATACCGCTCCAAAAATAGCAGTTTTTGGTCAGATGTCTCACTCTGTTGGCTTCATTAACCTGACAAAATGGCTAATTTCATATAGTAGGATAAAAGTTGATATTTAATAAGCATGTGTGCATGTATTTTCACCCAGGGAAGTAAAAAAAGTTAAAAAATAGGGAACAGTTTCTTTAAAACATGTCACCTTATTGCAGACAATAGTTTCCAAATAGAAAACAAATGATCTGTCAGCCAGGCAGTCAAAGTCAGCAATCTAACCCAACATTTGTCCTTTGTTATAGTGTTAAAGTGATGCAATGGGGCTACTAATATTTTCTGGGCACCTCTTTAGCATGACATTGTCAAAAAGAGTCAGCCCAAGTCTCTATTATAAAATATTATCTTAATTTTAAAGTATTAGAATATGCCTTCAATTTAACCCTCTGATGGTCTTTGTTTAGGAGTCACGTCTTGATTCTTCCCGGTCAGAAGTCACCGGACACCTAAAAATGAAACTTCCTCCATCTCAGTAAAAACTAATGCAATAATATTCTATAATATTCTATAATATTTGTTATTTTTAATTTAGTATTTTGAGACAATTTAATTGAATTTATTAATATTTATCCAATATTTATGGTCTATTTTTGCCATGGAAAAAAAAAAAATATATATATATATATATATATATATATATTAATTATTAATGCAGTATTTTAGTTTAATATAGATTCTAGGCCTTCATAAAAAATATATTTTTTAAGAAAATGAGCACCATCTGGTTAAAGTATAGAGAAAAAGTAAAACCATGGTGTAACATTTTTTTAGTGGATTTAAATATATATTTGAAACAACCCTCAAAACGATTTCTTAAGTTTTAGATTTTTTGTTTAGAAATAGTGATAAAAAGTGTTCGTTTTTGCATTATAATTACAGCCAAACATTGAATTAGAAAGAGAAGCTTATGTTGCTATAAGCAAATTTTATACCCATTTTTTTCTACATAACACTTTAAAAAAAAATGTGAGAAATTTTTTTTGATTTTTTTGTGTTTTTGTCAATTTCCCATTCATTTCCTATGGGTCGGTCCACTTTTACGACCACTTAGCATGCTCGGATCATAACCTCAATTTTTTTTTTTGTATTCACATACCAAATGCCAGAAAAGTCACCAAGTATCATAACCTTCCGTTGAAGCTGTGATTTTTAAAAATTCAAAATAGAAAATTAGAAGTGACCGAGCATCAGAGGGTTAAATCTATGATTTTTTCACCATCATCCCCTGGGAAAAAAAGTAATAGTGAAGCTACTTGCATTTCATGGCTATGTTTATTTAAGAAATATTAACATAAAATGATTTGAATAATTTGGACAATGATTCTTGGAAACGAATGTCTTTTATTTTGCATTGTGTTCATCAATGCAGTAAAACTGTACATATGGCTGGGCACAAAAAAATAAAGGCGACAGTGACTTCTTGGCATCGTGGTTGCTCCCACATTCCAAAGACCTTTGGGATAAGCACACCTTTCTACAACAGAATAACTGGAACCAGATGAAAGTCCCTGACCATCCAAAATTTAGATGAAACATCAATGCACAAATAAACCATGTCTCGACAACAGTGTCACGTAATGAGACAAACATGTGCAAGCGCTCATTCATTACATTTATCATTTTGGACCATTATTGAACATGTTCTGACAAACTATCTGTACCCTTCCCCTCATTTGGACCCTTTTACCATTATCTACATGATACAAATCCAGCATGGGATCTTTATTCTTCACTATTTAACCTTTTGTATTTGAAGCAATGATCTTGCATATAATTGACATCCATGCATCAGCATTCCTTGGCTCATGTTTTATTCAATGCTTTTTGCCACAAATCTGGCAAGGAAATGTAAAACGAAATCCTGTTCAATGATTTTTTTGTGTGTGTTCTATCTCCCAAAGACATGTAAACAATTCATAATTCGACGACATGAATAGAGAACACTCAACTGGATTGCAAATTACGATGAGCGCTAGTGCTCTTCAATTGTGTTTCGCTATCCCTGAGAACCTTATTTATAATGAAACAAACCAACCTTCTGAATTATGCAACAAAAGTTCAGCTACAAGACGATTAAATATGTATGCTGCCTAGAGCAGGGAGGTTTCCACACAGACAATAGTGTAGTCGCCACAGAGATATTGGGAAAGGTTGTGGTATCACTAAGAGTGCCAACATCTGGCAGAGAGCAAGTAAAACGGATCCTCCGGCACTACACGGTTTAAACCAGCAAGACGTGTTCAATGAACATAACTCAACATGCCTTAAAGCAAACCGTCTCCCTCCCGAATAAATGAAGACGTTATGATCTTTGATTCCCATCATCATTTTGTATCCATGCTTAGAAGAGGAAATGTTCATGTGTATTAGAGATCTAGAGTAGCATTGTGAATCAGAAGAGGGGTGGGTCATTCAAACCAGACAAGACTTTTAAAATAAGCAGAACAATAACTTACAGTGGAACGTGAAGGGCCAAGAATTGCAAGGATTTCAGGATTCATTTGGGAAATAAATTATTTCTATTAATTTTGTTTGTTCGGCATTTCCAGTTGTTGCATCATTTTATTCCGTCACAGCTGAAAATAAAACGAGAAGAATACATGTCCTTGTATTTGATCTTGTATTTTGGCCCTAGTACTGTATTTCTCGAAAATAGTAAAGTATTTGGACGACAGTTATTCAAACATTTAAGGCCACAAAGTTCAGCTACAACATCTTTCTCCATCTTTTTTTCTTTTTCCTTTTTTACAAAAATATTTGCAGATACGATTGTACACATTATTCCTCCTTGCTGGAATGGGAGTGATGGCAAAGTATCCTGTCGAAAACTGGTTTTCCCCAATAAACACCAGCCACCCGTCACGCGTACGGGACTCTGGCGAGTGAGGGCCCGAGTGTTGCATAGATTTCAGGTGTGGATTTCAGTAAAGTAAGTCACAGTATTTGGAAACAATTTCACAAAATGTCGGAGGACATAAACAAACAAACAAAACAAAACAAAAAGCAAAAATATCTGAAGTGGTCTGATGATGCTCATACATTGGTATTATAAACATAAGGGCACAGCTGTATAAAGAAATAGCCTTTTAAGCTGAGGTTTCAAGTCTGTGGCATCAGTGCTGGGATGATTCATGCCCAAGTCACAGTGCAATGATAGGCTCCTCCCATCTACAGGAACCACGCCCCCACACTATTAGAGTTCCTCCTTCCGCTTGCCCACTTTCTCTTGGTCCCGGCCCCTGAGACTTCTCATGAAACCAGTAAAGCCAGCTTCCTGTATGGTGTAGATGGTATACACAGTGAGAAATGAATAACAGTTTATCTTATAATGTGAAAATAATCAGCACAGTGGCCTCAAAAAATATTTGAAATTTATATCAAATAAAGACAACTTAACCATTTTGCAAACAAATTATGCTAGAACTTTTCTGTCTCTGCTGGGATTTTTAGTGCATGTATGAAGTCAGTTCTTTTCAAAATCACACAGGTAATTTAAACCAAAGTAACCAGAGGTGAACTGTAGTTCATCACATTAACAGAAAGTTTCATGGAAGGTGACGTCGCGCTAGAAAAGCATATGAAATTACTCCAAACTCAGGATATCATACAACAGGATGATGTCAGGTTGTGATTCTTAATCATTTCGACTAAATATAAACAAAGTTATCCTGTGGTCCCCTTGGAAGTTTTTTGAGACCTCTTACACCGTGTCTACACCGTTGATGAGTCACATCACGCCACAACAGAAGCCAAATACACTGGATGTGACAAAGCTACCATAGCAAATCCATTTGTCCTTAATATGAGAAGAATCATGAGTGCTTGTAGGACATCATAATTACAATAAAAATAGTTTTCAGTTGGGGATTTGTTGTGTCGCGTCATGCCGCATCCAGTGTAGACAGCATCACGGTTTATAATGGGTTCCGTTGTCTTTTGTCGCATCACTGGCATTCAGTGAAGACACGGTGTTAAACCCATTAAATATTTTGCGTGAAAAGTTTGCTTGCACTTTCTCTACAAAAATGCAACTTAGTTTTATATCTTGTGATCCACCCACCCATTCATCCATCCTTCCATCTATCTTATATTCAAATCACTCACATGAAAGATCACTTACCCCTCTTTCCCCATTGTATTTCTCGCTGAACTTCCCATAGTTGTAATAGTTGAATGTTGGGTAGCCCTCAACTCCTTCCTGTTTACACAACTCATGGTTTTGTCCCTTTGTGCAGTCCACCGCAGCATATGCAATCTGAAAGGAATTAAAGCATGATTATTTTTAAATTAATGTTTTGTCATAGACTAACTACCTTTATTTCCTCTACGCATGTATCAGATCCAGTAGTATTACTATGGTAATAAGATTTGCACAAAGCTGTGTTGTTAGACACAGAGTTCACTTTTTTCAAAGTTAAAAAGGCATGAGTTTGTGAGTTGTGCTGAATGTAGCATGTGGGGAGGAATTATGTGGCCTGATCATGGTTTCAATGAGTGCGTTTATGGCACCCTCATTATGCCATTATAATGGGATTTTGGCAATATTGCGATTAAACTTTACCTCATGTAAACACAATACTTCCCTCAAACTAATGCAATTTAAGCTCAATCATAGTAGCTATACTCGCATTGAACTCTCGGGCATATAAAACTATCTGGCGTACACTGAACTTAATCTCAATAAACAAGCATGTTAACACCTTGATCGCATTATTACCGCTCTGACTAATGTGCGCATGTGCTCGGACGTACACGGATGTCGTGGTGTGTCATTCACACAAGTTCATTAATGTTTTTGAATGAATAATGAAACGTTTTTCTGAATTTTTTTCCTTTACTCTGAATCACTCTTGTTAGCACAACTTGCTGCGTAGTCTCTGCTCCGTATCTTCATCCAGAGGCAGTGCCAAGAAAGCGGTGCAGCGTAGGCAAACCCAGTTACAGCAGCATTGCGATTTTAATTACGGCACTGAATAACCTTTGCATCAGTCAAATGTGTTTTGCATTTGATGTAAAGTAGATTAAAACAGTGGCCACTATATGCACACATGCCTACTTGTATGGTAGTTCATAATTTGTATAATGGTGGTAAAAATAACCACACCACGTAGCAAATAATCAAAGTTATAAACAAAAATTGCGTGTAAATAGGAGTGAAGAGGTTTGCTTGTGTCAAGTAAATGCAACCGGTTCTATACGACCAGCTTCTGGTTTGAATCAGGGTCTACGGAGTGGGAGGCGGAAACCCTAACAAGGACACTAAAGACCGCAGCCGCTAGCGTCAGTCGCTAGCGCACTTCTCGAGGGGAGTGAGGTTTACAAGCACAGCTCTTACTGGATCTAAACCTCACTCCTATCCGGGTCACGGCACCAAATGTAGGTTAGGCTTACTCGCCCTGCTCTGAATGGGAATCGACCCGGGGTCTCGGTCGTGCTAAAAACGCACTAAAGACCGCACCTCTTGAGGGGAGTGAGGTTTACATGCACCGTTCTTATTGGCTTACTTCCATTACACTCAACCCCCTAAACCTCACTCCTATCTGGGTCACGGCACCAAATATAACCAGTCCTACTCGTCCTGCTCTGAGTGGGATTCGAACCGGGGTCTCAGGCGTGCTAAAAAGGCACTAAAGACTGCAGCCGCTAATGTCATTCGCTAGCGCACTTCTTGAGGGGAGTGAGGTTTACACGCACCGCTCTTACTGGCTTACGCCCATTACACTCAACCCCCTGAACCTCACTCCTATCCGGGTCACGACACCAAATGTAGCCAGTCCTACTCGTCCTGCTCTGAGCAGGATTCGAACCAGGTCTCGGGCGTGCTAAAGAGGCACTAAAGACGGCAGCCGCTAACGTCATTCGCTAACGCACTTCTTGAGGGGAGTGAGGTTCAAGGCCAATTTATACTTCTGAGTCGAGGGTACGCCGTAGTGCGTAGCGAACGCCGTTGTGAGCATTTATACTTCTGCGTTCAGGTCTTGGTTGCTCTGCATTACTGCTCCGAAACACTAGTTGGCGGCGGAGGGTTTTAATGTTCCACTGTGTTTAGATTCCTCGCAGCTAGGTTACTACAAGCAATAGCGACTGAAAGAGAGCTAATCATGTTGCAGTTGGAGCTTATTGAGGTGGAAAAACAGTTAATTTTAGTGAAATTACAAAAACTGAAAGGCAGAAATGAGAAAAGACGTCGGAGGAGATGGTACGTGTGGAAATGCGTGGGGTACGTGCAGAAATGCGTAGGAGGAAATGCGATGCTACCAAGCCGACAATCACCGATCTTGCGGTCCGCATCGTCGCGACGTGTAGTTACATTTTTGTAGAGGTGCGTGTCAGGCTACGGCGAAGGGTACGCGATATGGGACGCGTCTGTGTGTATGCTACGGCATACCTACCGCGCGCACCCTACGCAGAAGTATAAATTGGCCTTTACACGCACCGCTCTTACTGGCTTACGTCCATTACACTCAACCCCTGAACCTCACTCCTATCCGGGTCACGGCACCAAATGTAACTCGTCCTGCTCTGAGCGGGATTCGAACCAGGGTCTCGGGTGTGCTAAAAAGGACACTAAAGCCCGCAGCTGCTAGTGTCAGTCGCTAGCATCAGTCGCTAGGACGCCTCTCGAGGGGAGTGAGGTTTACACAAACAGCTCTTACTTGCCTATGTCTGTTACATAAACATCTCACTGCGAATAGGTCCTTAATCTGATTATTGGAAATAATGATAAATAATAGTTTTGGTCACAGTCATAGTCATAGCCATTGCTTACACTCCTCAGTGCTATGCAGACCCATTGTGCCAAACTCATGGGAAGATTTACTTTCCCTAGAGAAAGCTGTATATTTGAAACATGTTTTTAATCAAACAACCCAACAACATTGATAACCATTGTGTAATGTGTGGACTGAATTGAACAATGCTTTGAGTTTTTATTGGGCTAATTTACAGCGATATAAAACACTGCTCAATAATCCATAAGGCCTCATGGCAGCACGTTTTAATCTTCTTGATGACCACTTGCTTTTACATAAACCTTCTTCTGTTATTATGGCAAAAACAATCTAGGAGGAATGACAGCAACATAAAAAAATGAAGCTGGAAGTCAAAAGCATCTAAAATCAAACTTCTTTAGCCTTTAGAGATTTAATGTGTGAAAACATAATTGTGAAATCTAACAGCACATCTGCTTTGGCACCGACTCAACTGTTTCGCTCGCTGCACCCCTACTTCCTGAATTTAGCCTGTTTCTCTACGGTAATGAAAAATGAGTAATATGTTCCTGTTTCAAAGCAGCATAGGAAAACATAATATAGCAAACACCCCAACATTAAAACAAAAGTAGAGATTAAAGAGTTAGTTCACCCAAGAATGAAAATGATGTCATTAATGACTCACCCTCGTGTTGTCCCAAGCCCGTAAGTCCTCCGTTCATCTTCGGAACACAGTTTAAGATATTTTAGATTTAGTCCGAGAGCTTTCTGTCCCTCCATTTAAAATGTATGTACGGTATACTGTCCTTGTCCAAAAGGAAATAAAGACATCAAAGTTTTCATCACTGAAAATGTGGCTCGACAACAGAACCAGAAGAAAATACAATGCTGAATAAAGTCATAGTTTTTGTTATTTTTGGACCAAAATCTATTTTCGATGCTTCAAAACATTCTAACAAACCCAATGATGGCACATGGACTACTTTGATGATGTCTTTATTTCCTTTCTGTACAAGGACAGTATACCTTACATACATTTTCAATGGAGGGACAGAAAGCTCTCGGACTAAATCTCAACTAAAATATTGGACTAAAATAACTTAAACTGTGTTCCGAAGATCAACGGAGGTCTTACGGGCTTGGAACGTCATTAATGCGGAATGAGATCTGTTTGATTAAAACATTTTTCCAAATATCTTCCATTGTGTTCAGCAGAACAAAAAAACACATAGAGGTTTGGAACAATATGAGGGTGAGTAAATACTGACAGAATTGTCATTTTTGGGTGAACTAACCCTTTAATGCTCAGTATATCGGAGGATGGCAGTTAGTGAAACAAACAAGTGAACCATAGATGTCTCTTGGAAAGCAGCATATTTCCATAATTTTTTCTCTGCTAAATAAAGCAGCTGTCAATGTGTATTTTAGCCCTGTCAACTGGTATTCATTTCATTTTATAACTGGTGATAGGTGAAAGTCACAGGTGAAAACAAAAAGCCCTATTTGCTTAACTCAATATTTATCTTCAAGGAAACCGTGTTTGACGTTATACGATCGCATCAGTTCAGCCGTTTCCTAATAAATTCTCCTCCCAATGAAATTGAAATGTGGTATTCTTACTCTTAGACTGAATTACTGTATGAGTTTCTGCCAATATCTTGTAGGCTACAGTCCATATATATATATATATATATATATATATATATATATACTGTATATATATATATATATACACACACACACACACACTGTAACTGACCCCCAAAACCTTTTTCCATGTTACAAACGTTATACTCAGGGCTGTATACAGGCATGGTTTTCCAAACACAGAGAAAAAATATTTTTCTGACCTACATATGCACAATTTAAGACTTTTAAGAGGCCAAAAAATGGATAAGAACTAGCTGTAAAACTGTGTCAGTGGGCAGTAGATCAATACCTGCTCTCTCCTCATATCCTTCAGTATTTTATTCTCTCTGTCTCCTTATCTTGCCCCGTCTCCTCCCCCCTAAAGCTGAGCTTTGACTGATAGTATTTTCATTTTTATCTTTGGCAGTGTAGAAAGCAAACATAGGGTCTACTGATATTGAAATGTTTTATGAATAATTTTCTTAGAAAAGTTAATTTACTGAAGGTTACCAGGAAAACTAACCAAATGTATTATATTCCTTCACAATATGAACATTTTTCTTATTAATCTTATGCCCAATATGATAAAAAAATGGCTTTATTATACTTACCTTTATTATACACCTCTAAAAAATACAGAGGTCCAGACCAGCTGGCTGCATGGTTGTAGTATGGTCCTAGTAACCAGACTTGACTTACTACAGTCCCTGACAAAAGTCTTGTCACTTGTGTACAAATTGACCTGAAGTGCCGCTGATATATTTTTCTAATGAAGATTTTTTTTTTTTACAAGAAATGGCTCATTTCAATTCCAACAACTTTTGCAATAATGTTTCGGTGCAAAACGAAACTTTCAAAAAGTATACTAATATTTATAGCTTTACTAATATTTACAGTCAATATTTGCAAAGACAGAAGTGTTGTCGCCTTGTCATTTGAGCTTCACCTGTGACAAATAATGGATCAATTAGGTCTCAGGTGTGTATAAAAACAAACCCCAGTACACTAGACCTCAGATTCACCCTGAAAACAGTGAAGTTTGGTGGTGGAAAAATCATGGTCTGGGGTTACATCCAGTAAGGGGGTGTGCGAGAGATCTGCAGCGTGGAAGGCAACATCAATAGTCTAAAATAACAAGAAATCTTAGCTACCTCTTATATTCCCAACCATAAAAGAGGCCAAATTCTGCAGCAAGATGGTGCTCCATCGCATACTTCCATCTCCACATCAAAGTTCCTCAAGGCGATGAAGATCAAGATGCTCCAGGATTGGCCAGCCCAGTCACCAGACATGAACACAATTGAGCATATGTGGGATAGGATGAAAGAAGGAGCATGGAAGATAAAACCAAAGAATATTGATGAACTCTGGGAGGCAAGACTGCTTTCTTTGTTATTCCTGAGGACTTCATCAATAAACTGTTTGAATCCTTGCCCAACCGCATGGATTCAGTCCTTCAAGCTCATGGAAGTCATACAAGATTTTAAATTTGGACCTCACACCACCACTACTTCATTTGCTGACATATTTTTGTATTTGCAACATATTTCTGTATAGGCGACAAAACTACTGTCTTGACAAAATTTGACCTTTCTGTCTTGTTTATATGATCTATTTTTCAGTGAAACTAATTTATTTAAGTGCATTAAACATTTGGGAGGGTTTTAGCTTTTCATATGAGCTATTTCTAACACCAATTGATTAATTAAAAATCCAGTTAATAGCAGATGATTCTACAAAAGAAATAAGCGACAAGACTTTTGTCAGGGACTGTACAGGTGAATAATCAACGCATTCTCATCCTTTAGCGTCATATAGAACGCTATATGACAAAACGGCGCTATACTACGCACATGGCACCCGTTATCGTTGATATAACACGTGCTGTGATGGGTAGGTTTAGGTGTGGGGTAGGGTAGGGTAGTCTCATATTACGCTAAAGGATTTATGACGACTTGGGTTCGCATGTTATATTAACGATAAAGTGTGCCATGTGCGTAGTATAGCGCCATTTTGTCATAAAACGTTCTATGTGACGCTAAAGAATGAGAACGGGCTGGAATAATGCAAAATCTCACCTGTACTAAGGGCCAATCCCAATTCTACCCCTTACCCCTTCCCTTTCCCCTAGCCCTACCCCTTCGCCTTCCCCTTGACCCTTGAAACAGAGTGGCAATGCGTAGGGGTGAAAATATTCCCCTAAGAAATGGGACACCACTACGCCTACGTTAAACGTCATTATAAGTCGTCGCTAGCGCCTACGTCACAGGAGATGCGCCGATGTTTATCACAACTTCCAAGATGCCGTCGACAGCTGCAGTTATCTCAGTCGCATGGGTTACAGCTATTTTCTTGCATCTTGTGAAGTTCGCAGGAAACAACGGAGACGACGAAAATATGTTGCGGGACTATCGTTAGTAAACTACAGTAATTTTAGCGATTTTTTTTTTTTTTACAAACGTTTCTATGAAGAAACTGACCGTAAATATGAACACAATATTGAATGTAACATAAAGCAAATCATTATTTGTCGTTATAATACTTATTAAAGCCACAAATACTTAAATGTATGGGTCTCCTTTGTCGCTTGGGCAGCCAGCCTGGGTTAGCAGTGACGCTTCTCATACCCCTTCGTTTGAAGTGTGCTCCCGAAAAATCTTCGTTTGAAGGGCTATCTGGCCCTTCACCCTAGCCCTCCCCCTCCAACCAAAAGAGAATTGGGACAGCCCTACCCCTTCACGTGGACGCGCAAAACGGAGGGGAAGGGAAAAGTGAAGGGGTAAGGGGTAGAATTGGGATTGGCCCTTAGTCACCAAAAACCCTTTATAGAAATAAAAATATCAAAATAATTGTTAACTGTAAATACATGAAGGGAGTTATTGGTACAATTTCTTACCAATAGTCAGTCTTACCAATAGGAACCTTCTACAAGCTTTGGAATTTGAAAATGTCTGTTTTTAAATGTTAAAAGGAACTTTAGACAATAAATTACAGTATAGGCTACGTTTAACACAGTTGGTGGAATTGCCAGATGTCCCCTTAGGCATCATGAGCCGTGGAAGCGCGAATGCCCCCTTGGCGCCGGCCCTGCATCACAAACTAACTTGTTGTAACCAATCATGAGTCTCAAGAGAAGGTTATCCCAGATATTTTTCTCTTGATATGAAAAAATAGGGTACATTTAAAATAGCGGGTGCATTATGCATATGATGTTATGATGAACTACAGTATAAGCCTTTCTGCACTGACGTTCCAAGGATACTGATTTTCAGAAGGCAGTGAAAGGGAACATGGTTTGTGTAACATTAGCAACACATTATTAGCTGTTTGATAACGTAGTAAAGCGAAAGGCTAATTAATTACCGTTATAAGACCGTCGTTGTAAAGAGTGATACCATTGTGTAGATTTTAATTCAGTAAAGTTGATTCAGTGGAAGTGGTGCTAATTTGCATATTCATGGTTCCGCTTATGATAAATGAAGCGAGGGTGTAGAGTTCACACACAGGAGAAAAACATGTTATTGATTTAATATATTATTTTGGTGAGCAAAGATGAGTTTTAATGGATACGATTATTGACTTCAGGGGGGCTTTAAGACAAAAACAATTCCCATGAAAAAGAGATGCTAAGGATCTTGCTACACCAATCAAACATGATCCTCCCAGATTACAGTGTTTCATTGGAGGCTGAATGTACTTGTGATTAGTCAGTCTTTACATTGACAGGGGAAAATCGAGAGGAAAGAGATTGTACATTTGGTTGCCGGCCAATTCTGATATTGATCCTCATGTGTTGGTGGAATACCCTCCTGGCACTTGACTGATCTTGCTATAACCTCACCGATAAGCGGATGTAGGCAACATAAGACTCATGGCCTGTGAAGAAACTGAGGATTTTGTGCTTACAAGGGGTGGTTTATGAGATGGATGAGGTTAAAAAAGTAATTCACAAAGGCACCGATCCTTCTCAGACAGTAATTATCAACCTTACAGAGAAAGAGCTCAGGTCATTGTGCAAAGGAAATGAAACAGCCAGTGAGCTCATGAATATTACAGAAGAAACTGAAATAAGTTATTTCTTTTGCATTTGGTGGTATTAAGTTAAAATAGGTCAACAAAAGAACATCTGAACCAAGACTAGGATTTACACCATTAGCCCTTTTTCACAGTTGTTGTATTTAATTGGACTGCATCTGTTTAGCTTTTACTACACACACACAAAAATCTTTAATAGTCAGACAGGAAACAAAGTGCAAAGAGGCTTCACATTAAAAACTGGAGGCCCTGCACGGCTAGAAGGCTATTCAAGATGTTTACTAATGTACTGTACATAAAGGAAATGAACACTAATGAGGAGGATGAACAGTGGGACCAGGAAGAAATAACTGGACTAAGTGGAACCAGAACCACAAACCATTCTACATACATTCTAAACAAACCTTCTTGTTTAAGTGTCAGGCTCACATTCATTTGCAAATTCATATGATCTTTTGCCGAACTGCTCTAGAATTACTTTGAAGCAAAAATGAATAAAAATCGATTAGAATGCCAAGAAAAGTCTGAAAAGCAAATCCAATCCAAACTACATCAATATGTGGTTTGAATGAAATTCAATTAAAATCAGATTTTTGAGCTTCCCTAATCCAAACGTTCTGGACCTGCCCTGCCCTTACTACTGTTGCACTAATTTATTCTAAGGAAAAGCCCTCATCCAGATTTAATTCACATTAAAGACATCACAATTACATTCTTCCTAAATGAACCCAACACAATATTACTTATATTATTAAAATATGGCAGCCCTTTATTTCATATCACAGCTGAATTCCCCTTTCAATTTCCATTTCGGTCTTTGTATACATCTTAAAAAATCATAAATAAATGCATTTTTCGGAAATGCATTTCAGCATGGGAGAAAGTTTTCTCATTTTCACTCAACCTTTCGCCATTCACTATGTAGTGAATAATGGATATGGTTTCATATACAGGATTTGAACTACGGAATAACTGACGACAGGCCATTGAAATATTGAAAAATGATGCATACCCAATGTGGTAATGCAGCCACAATGTGAAGCATCAGGTGTGCATTCATTTTTTAATAATTCATCGGCCTGGAGTCAATTATTCTGTTTACCATACCTCAAGATATTGGGTCACATTCACTAATAATCACTTGGAACTTTATGTAAAATCTCCACCTAATTCACAACACATGAATTTGTTCTTAGTCTCGTTCTAATGCTAGTAAATTTGGAGTATTCGAAATTAATGGCAGCTTCCGCAAGGTTAGTCATTTACGTAAAACACGACCAAACCATCTCCATATAAGGGCTTTCTGCACAACCTTTTCTGTACAGACTTTTGTCCCTCTCGTCAAATATATGCTGCTCTCGCCAGATCCTCAAGCAACACCAAGTGTCATTCTCAAAACCAGTTCAAACACAATAAACACCTTTTATACAGAACTAGATTACAGACCTCTCAATAGTCAGATTTTTTTTTAGTAAATTTAAAATTATTTTTACTACAAGTTTTTGGTTAATTGTGATTTTTTTAAGGTGTACTGTGTAATTTGTAGTGGCAACTAGTGGTGAGGTTATGAACTGAAATCAACAGAAGTCACAGTGGCCGGCAGAAAAGATTCAGTAAAACTATGGGTGTCACGGTTCTCCAATTCCTCGATTCGATTCCATTTTCGATTCTAGGGTCACGGTTCAATTCTCGTTTACATGCGCTTCATGAGGCACACACGCAAGGTCTCTCGCTCTTTGCCGTGCGCGCAATACGGTTTGTAGCAGTTTTTTTCTGTCTCTGCAAGCACGCTCGCTCTTGCTCACTCGTTAATAGACCCACACTAACACAGTAACAAAACAAAGATGGCTCCTGAAATAAAAAAAAATATCTTCTTATTAAACGGTCTGTACACTTACAAAGTTCTCAATGCTTCAGTTTGCATGTATGGACCCTCATTATGTTACTGTGTTAGTATGGGGCTATTTTGAGCCTTGTTAGTGGTATTAACTAACGATTTCTTTTTCCTTATTCTATGCCCCCACATACTAGTGTTATAATCTAAACACTTTTTAGAGATAAAACTCTTTACATTCGATTATCATGAAAACAAATCTCAGAGAACGGTTGACTAGCTACCAATGTGTTATTAGACCAAAGGTTCATTTTGCGCCGGAGTTCTCCTTTAAACAGGCTTTAAGTGTAAAATAACAAACTTGTCCTTTAATTGCTTCAAGAACAGCTATGTTACTACCTTAGTACCATGAAATCAAGTGTGAAAGCAAGTGTGAGTTTGCACAGTGTATGCATACAGGGAAAGAGAGACAGCAAGAAAAAGAAAATGTGCTTTCAATAGATAATAAAGGTAATTTAGAAGAAAAAAAACATTATTTGTTTATGTGGTCAGTGTCTTTGTAGGTTTTGGCTCATTTGTTTAGAGATGTGTATTTACTGAAAAATAACAGCATGATTTAAATGTTCGTCAACAAATTAGAATCAAGCATTCAACAGCCCTGTGACAAAATGTGTAAATAATGTAATGGTCTGATGCTCATGAGGTCTAATTTGCCTCTTGAGCGCAATGACTGACAGACAAAAGCACAGGTTTATGCTTGTGGGAAAATAACCTTGACTGTATTTTAAATGATGTGAAGTGGCTCACTGTTTTGGAAAAACCAGCAGATGGAGCTTCATGAACCAAGCTTTTATTCTTCAGACAAACAATATCTGTTTTTGATAATATCTTTAAGGGCGTTAGCTCAGAATTGGCTCCATTTGAATCTTGGCAAAGTGAATTTCCAACTGCAGTTCATCTGAATAACGATTATGCGCAAACTTAAGAGCTACAGGGAAATTGAAGAGGACTGACGTTGTGCCTGATGAATTATAGACATCTGCAAAACAACAATTCAACATCACTGTCTTATGGCCAATGATAAATGTCTGTAGTTAAAGCCAGGGAAATGGTTTTTACATACCCCTGAAGATTCAAAAGAGAGCCAGCTACTTTCAAAGAAGTTTCGGGAGAAAGAGGAAAGATTTAGAGCGCAAATCTAAAAGGGGTTGGTTTGACATAACTTCATTATTCATAGGTGTGGTTTGGGCGTAACGGAAATAAACCAATAAGAGTGTCATATCACATTCCCTTTAAGAGCGTGAAGAACGAGGTGCTCTTGTTCCATGGCGCAATACTATTTTAACGGCACATTTACCAGACGCACTTCAGCATCGGTTCACACCCGAGGAGATCGATGTTCTCGTCAGGGCCGTGAAAGAAAGAGATGGGACATTGGGGATGGGACAAACCCACCCAAATTAGCTTCGGTTAAACATGCATCGGCATCAAGCCATTACATTATTTACACATTTTGTCACAGGGCTGTTGAATGCTTGATTATAATTTGTTGACAAACATTTAAATCATGCTGTTATTTTTCAGTAAATACACATCTCTAAACAAATGAACCAAAACCTACAAAGACACTGACCACATAAACAAATAATGCATTTCCTTCTAAATTACCTTTATTATCTATGGAAAGCACACTTTCTTTTTCTTGCTGTCTCTCTTTCCCTGTATGCATACACTCTGCAAACTCACACTTGCACATAGATGAAAACATACACGCACTTAGAAATTAGTCGTCAGTGCTGCCCTGTGATCAACTTTTCCAGCAAAACTATGAAAAAAAGGACATGATTTCATGGTACTAACTAGGTAGTAACATAGCTGTTCAGAAAACCCACATAAACTCGTTAGTCAGCTAGAAAAAATAACTCTAGAGAGGAGTATTTTGCTAAATATATACACCATATTACATATGCATTATAATCTTAATGTTCTTCAATATTTAATGCATATTTGAATAAATATTGCAAGTTTTTATGATTTCATATAATCTTCTTATTATAAAAATAAATAAAAGTGTAATTTAAGTGTTTGTATAGCTACAAAACAGTTCATTATTACCTTCATATTAGGTTAATGAAGCCTAGTAAGCTACAACTAAACTCCCATAGTTCACAGCATTAGTTAAGAGATTTGATTTCCTTGAGAAAATTTGCCATTTATTGTAACTGACATCCAAAATAATCAATATTGAATCGAAATCTAATCGAATTGCAAGCTTGTGAATCGAAATCTAATCGAATTGTGAAATTTGTGTCAACATATACATATACCCAGCCCTAATTATAATGGGTTAAAACTTTACAGGTTTGATTAATTAACATTAGTTTATGCAGTAGGTACATATATACACTACTTTCCAAAAGTGTTAGGTCCGTAGGATTCTTTTTAAAGAAATTTTTACGCAGCAAGAATGCATTACATTGATCAAAAGGTGATAGTAAAGACATTTATAATGGTGGTACAACTTTTTTGTGTCTTTTGAACTTTCTAATCACCAAATACATCAAAGAAAACCATGTATCATGGTTTCCAAAAAATATTAAGCAACACAATGATTTTAAATATTGAGAATAATAAGAAATGTTTCTTGAGCACTAAATCGGCATATTAGAATGATTTCTGAAGGATCACGTGACAGCTTTTCCATCACAGGAATAAATTACATTTTAAAATATTTTAAATAGTAATAATATTTCACAATATTACTGTTTTACTGTATTCAGGACCAAATAAATTCAGCCTTGATAAGCATAGAGACTTTAATCTTACCGACCCCACACTTTTGAACGGTAGTCTATTCATAAATAAACAAAACAGATGCTGTAGAAATGTTGTTCATTGTCATTTCATGTTAGCTTCTTGACTACATGATGTAAATGTACATTACCTGTTAATGTATATTCAACTGCTACCAAATAATGGCAGAATAACAGTACGAAGGTGCGGGTTTGATTCTCAACACTGGCAGGAAATGAATGAGGTGCCCTTGAGCAAAGCACCAACCCAATCAATGGCTGCCCACTGCTCTCTCTGTGAGTGTGTTTTTATGTTTTTCTATCCTGGAAGGGACTTAAACACAAATTCACACATAAATCATACAGAATGAGTTTAAAAAAAATTAAACTGCAGAAAGGGTTCTGTGATGGGTATGTTTAGGGGTAGGGTTAGGGAATAGGGAATAGAATATACATTATGTACAGTATAAAAATCATTATGCATGGAGAGTCCCCACCAGGCGTGTGTGTGTGTGTGTGTGTGAGCGAGAGTGTGTTCACTACTCACTGCTCCTAATGTCAGTGCACAAAATTGGATGCATTAAATGCAGAGGACAAATTCTGAGTATGCGTCACCATACTTGCCCTTCACGTCATTTCACTTTTTTTGATCGCACATTATTTTACAGTATGTCCTTACAGTGTACTAGGGCTGGGTATAACAAAATGTTCGATACCGATACCTTGACTTCAATACCAGTTCCTGAATGATACTTTTTTCGATACCAATTTTATGTAACCAGTTTTAACAATATAATATTACCTACATTTTTTTTCAGTTTTTCATGTTTTTTCAGACTTTTTCACATTCTTATTTTGAGTACGTAAAAAAAAGCACCAATGCTAAAGTTTTCTATGTTTCCTAATCATTGAACAACATGTATTCTTCATTTCAATGAGCTAATTGTTTCTGCCTTATCTTAATGCATTGTGTAACAATGAAACTGAATGAAAATTAATTGAAATGCATTACACTGTCAGCTCTGATAACAGATCACTCTAAATTGTAATTTAGAAACATTCACTTTCTGTAAAGCTGCTTTGAAACGATATGTATTGTGAAAAATGCTATACAAATAAATGTGAATTAAATTAAATATGGGCTTCTGGGGGCGGGATATATGCCTCGCGTTCAGCACACATGAAGCTTGCCGCAAATCACTGGCAAAAGTAGCCTAATGATTATGGATGTGTCGGGGAAACAAGAGCAAGAATATATTTTAATTGTTTATTAATGAACAAGTTTTAAGTGTGCTGGCTGCAAATATGATTATGGTGATGCTCGTCATTCCTGCAGTAGTGAATGCGCCAATATTAGGTAATCAAACTATTTATTTCTAAATGTTTTGTTTAAAAGTAGACATATTTTGGTTTTCGGTTCATTTGTGACGCGCTCCAGCTCTTGTAGTCGAAGAGGGATAATCTTTCTACTCTCAAGTGTGCCTCAGTGCCTTATCAAATTTACCGTGTTACCTGTCTTGGTGGCAATTATCTTGTCAAAAATATTGCATAGCCTGCTTCTGGCATCGAGTCTGGCACATACTGTACAGACTTTGGATCATTTCCACATATTTTTGATCTATCTGGGTTGGGACGCTTGCACGCACACACACACAACAGCCTCACGTGCGACGAGCTACGTCTCTGGGCAGCCGCGTAAACTAGTGTTGCATGCTTATTGTTTCACTGACGTTGACGAGATTAACCACTTAGGTACCGAAATTTGGTACCAAAAAACAAGACATGTTTCGATACTCGGTAGTACCGAGGCAATTCGGTCAGTACCTAAAAAGTACCGTTTTTTTCAGTACCCAGCCCTACAGTGTACTTCCCAAATGAAGTACTAGGTAATATAAGATAACTACGTGGTTTAAGGTTAGGTTTAGGGGTTGGTATCTAGTTATTGTAACAACTATAGCAAGTACATAGAATGAGGAACAGGACTTTATTTTACACTCTTGTTTTGTTCCTCATACTATGTAAAGTGCTACCACTTTTTTCCAATTTGTATTGGACTTGAATGTCCAAATACAATTCCCCCACAACGCCACAGGTACCAACCCCTTTAAACATGCAAGGGTAGAAGAAGCTAAAAGTCTGACAAACATGGCTAAGACAGCATAACCTGCTACACACTACAATACAGATATCGACAGAGGAAAAGTATAATGAGTGAGGTTTGAAGGTTGACTGCATCAGACAGCAAAGGGACTCTGACATTCAAGTCCTTGAGAATGTTTTGGAGATGAAAAGAGATTAAATTCTGGGATGTGTGAAGGCTGTTTGAATGAGAGAGAGAGAACCTGATTGCGCTTGACAGAACCTGGTAGTCATTTGAAAGCGTTTGTTATTTAGAGTGTCTGGAAATCTCCTTAATGGCACTGAGCCTCACCTTGCGGTCCTCTTTGAACAGCTCGGCCGCTGTGGTGAAATGAGGGACGGCATTCTTGCAGTGTGGACACCCTGGGGAAAACAGTAAGATATAAGTATTCATCGAGCTGTCTCACCTCATAATGCAGAGAACAAACAGCAAGAGGTGATATATCCCAGCATACACAAATAGAGATGAATACTAAAGCGAAAGAACAGAAGAAAAATGACTGAAGTCTTTAAAAATAAAGATATTACTCGCATGACTAACTTAAGCCAAACAAATACAACTGAGTGTAGCAGGTTAAAATGAAATTCATCTTAATTTGCTTTACTACTCGCATAGGCCCAACGGTGGCTTTCCTGAGGCGATGCATGTCCATCAAACTGTCTAAAGAATAGGCAAGAGTTTCTACCCACATAACTTTCATTTCCATCATATCCTTGCAAGGTGGCTTTGAAGCGGACGGTGTTATTATTATGAATTATGCATGGCATTTTGTGTTGCATGTTTCAAACAAACAACTTCCATCCATAAACTGCCGCCTAAAGCTAAAAACAACGTCAAATTTACCGTGCTAGTTTAGGTTTGTCATGCAATCTTGTTTGCACACATTTGTGCTATTTTACATTTTTAAATGAACGTTATTCAAGTTCACTTTGGTGACTTTTAAATGGGAGTTAATGGCACGGTCATAATTTGCAGGGCAGCAAACAAAGGTCTATTTGTGTGAGGAACAAGGAGTCTAATTTAAGACACATGGGGGTCATTATAAATAATGGAGCATAAAGTTGTGTACCTCCAGTTTTGGCTCATGTTGCCATTATATGGAGAAGAAAGGCCGGGCAGGCCTCCAGACTCACGCAAGGTCGATGCGAGTCTGACTCAGTGCCCAGATAGATACGCTAATCAAGAGCTCAAAGCGTGGGCAGAAGCTGTACTTAAAATAACAGAGCATAATCATTTTTCATCATATGCAGGAAATGTTTTTGGGAGCGTTTCAATCGACTCCAGTTCAGTAGTAAGTGCACTGCCCTTCTAGGTCAAAACATGAAACTTTTACTCCCTAGAAATTGTGTGCAGACTTGACATTGACGTCAGACATTCTGGAAGTGGATTGTGAGAACTAAAGCCCTTGAGTCTGCTTGATACCCCCTGATAAGAACATCTCATTTCAACTATCATGCTCGCTCCGAAGTGTTGCCACTGTTATCAGGGTCGCTAGATGATATTTAAACCTTCAGTGTGTACAAATGCAAAGTCCTGCCCTATCATTAACCAGAAAGTTGCTTCTATAGCAATCCAGACTGCCATCAAATTCACCAGAACAAAGCAACACTGAAACACTCAGTAAAGCTCTTGTTTTAATTGGCACTATTCACACCATAATTTGTGCTACTAATCAGTCTTTAATACCCAAAACAAAAGCTACTTTAGTTCTTTTTGTTTGCATTACACTTCTTAAAAAAAGCTGTAGTTAAAGGATCCAGTGAGACTGAGAGTTCAGTACAATACAGTCTAATGTTAAATAAATATGCCATTGTTCATTGAATACACGTTACACGCCTCCGTTATGATAACAAAAATGGCATTTTAATTTGAAATTGTGTTCTCAAACGTGTGTAAAACCAATACTAATTCTGCACATATTGAAAAAAGGTCAATGACTGATGCAAATTTAGCACAAAAGAGCAGAGTCGGATTTCTATACATTCATTGGCAAAAAAGATGCCAGATTTACTAAACAGGGCAGATTAGCATGAAAATACAATCCCATAAAAGCATTGATGGGAGTGGAAAGTTCTGCGCGTGATCTATTGACGAACATTTGTATTCTGGACAAATGTGGGCAAAATAGTTTTGATTTATTTTTAAAAAAATACTTCCCTTGATCTGAGCGGTCCAAGACTTGGCTACTTTTCCCAAGTTTGCCTCCTGAACACACACATTTTTTTTACTCAATTCTACAATGTTAAGTGGGTGAAAAAAAAACCCTCCTTAATCTTGTATTTGGGTCAAAAATGGGCACCCATAGAAATGAATGGGAAAAACTGTAATTTAGAGCATTCTAAAATAAGCCAAAATAAGACATCAGGTGACAGCAAAGTCACTTCATCTTTAGGTTTTAGCTCTAAGAACTTATTGGAATGATATTTTAATGTAGTTAAAAATAATTTAAAAATAAAACACAAAAATAAGCATAATTTACATGGTACTTTTTGAAGTAAATAAAATAACCCCCCCCCCCCCAAAAAAAAAAAAAAAAAAGAAAAAAAAAAAAAAACCAGCATAAATGGATAGACAAAACTTTATCAAAGACAGTGATATAACATTTATAATAAATAAAAAATTAGGATCACTCCTGAGTCCTCTGTGCCCACATTTGTCCACAATTGAGATCTACATTGATCAAGTAAACAAGTTCTATAAGTAAATATCATATCATACAGAAAATAGGACCATTATGGGTTTTTTATATTCTGACATTATTTTCATGACAAATGTAGCACATTTCCCCTTCAATTTTCATTGCCGTAACATTTAGATATAAATAATCAAGTATAGAAGTTATTAGCCAAGTACACCACAAAACAGAATGACCTGCAAAACTGCTAATTCGGAACCTCATACTAGCATACTACTTTTACTATTTCTGCCATAGAAAATACCAGTAGTATTCTAGCATGCACATTTTAGCGACGATTTCTTGCTTTACTTCATCTTGGAGCAAACGTGCATCAAATCACAAGACCAGTCTCCCTGACAATTGCGGTAATCTTGAGATTTGTTTACACAAAAACTCAACATAGCAACACTACAATTCTTGACAACATGTCAACAAACAACATGAAGGAATAAAAGAAGAAAATGAGCCGAATGCCAATAAGGAGGAGACCGTATTGGGAGAGACGTGGGCAGCATTTTGATGTTTTGCTTTTGGCTCCTGCCTCCCACTGTCTAGCCTTCCTCTAACATTTGCATTGGCTGTTGTTGCTCATCGCAGCTCTTAAGCTAGTGCCAACCCGACGATCTGGTTGGCCAGATTTCTAAACAGTTTGAAATGTTTTGTAGTATCTACGCAAATTGGAAGTGTGTCACAACAATTTGGCTACAATCTAGTGCTTTTTGTCACAGATCTACATATAAAAAAGCAACAAGCTTCAGTCTTGACATATTGCAACTGCCTTAAAATATTATACTATTATAATTATTTACAATTTTTAATGGTAAAAAATAATTTGCATTTACAGTCATGAAAACTGGGGCGTTTTAATTTCTTTCTATGCCTTTTTTCCTTGCCATGGTCACCATTTTCTTGTTTATTGAGGGGTTTTTGTAAGGCACTATTCTTTGTAAAGCTGCTATGGAACAATATATAACATGTAAATGCACTATGTAACTTTTAAACTGTGTTCGACTTCACAAATAACAGAGAAAGTAATTCATCTCCATTTCCAAGGTTTTTGCCATTTCAGAAACGTACAAACATCCTTTAAAACTATTACAGTATGGCCTATTATGAATATTTGAAATATTGTAAAATATTATATGCAGGAAGCAATAGTGTCATTTGGCAGATGTTACGCCACCTGCACATTTCAGTGCTCTGTATAATTGCCGTCACACAGTGTTTTAGGAGGATGCTACAAAAAACGCTTCATAATTTTAAAAGGTTTAGAAGGCTGGATACGTGCTTCGAGACAGAAACTACAGCTGTGGGATTATTGTAAAAACAGAAGGCTTACATGGAGCATAGAACATGACCAAGGCATGTTTCTTCTTTTTCAGAGATTCCCTGAAATCCTCAGCTCCCAGGTGGCTCACGCTGGACGGCATCTCCTCCCACGACTTCTCTGGAGGAGGTGGGGCCTGAGGACTGAGAGAGAGAGAGAGGTAAGCTTTTAGGCTGAGATCTCTCAACTATAAAACTCACAGCCAAGTTAGGTCATTATATAATAATAACTATACAAATTTGTATTATCAATTTAATATACTGAATGAAAAGCTGATGTAATTAGACTTGCACCTGTGAATTTAATGAAACTGCATGGCTCCAAAAGCATTTAGACACTTATGGCACAGAATTACACGTAAAATAAGTGCTGAAGTGATGACGTCACTTTGTAGGACAACTCGGCAGCTAGTGGCGCATGGTTCCCTCGATCGAAAAGCTATGCATTTTCCCCATAGACTTTTGGAAAATCGCAAAAAATGAGATCTGTGTTCTACGGCGAGTTATGACCCTTACACGTTTTGTCTATCAAGATAATATTTACAAGTTAATGCAAAATTTATACATTTTGAAGCTATAGATATAAAGTTTTTTAAAAACACAAGCAGACACAAACACAATAAAGTTAAAAAAAACACAAGCAGGTTATAGCTTGGTTATATATCAAAAACAAATTAAGGTTTTTGATGAAAACATTCCAGGATTTTTCTCCATATAATGCACTTTACTGGTAACCAAACAGTTCAAGGACCAAAATACAGTTTCAGTGCAAACTGCAAACTGTTCAAAGGGCTTTAAACGATTCCAGACTCATTCAAGATTCAAAATGAACAAATCTTTTCCAGAGTCAACTCGTTCATTTTGTTCGTTTAATGAACCAAATGACACGAAAAAAGATTTGTTCATTTTGATAAATGAGTTCGAACAGGAGACTCACGAATGCACATCACAGAACAGAGCAAGGCAACCATTTGAGCTTATAAAACTTAAACTTTTTTTGTTTTAAATGAGCGAAACGCTTGATAAGACTTTAAAGCCCATTTTAAAGACTTTAAAAAATCATTTAAAGCCCTTGAACAGTTTGCAGTTTGCACTGAAACTGTCTTTTGGACCTTGAACCGTTTGGTTCCCATTGAAGTCCATTATATGGAGAAAAATCCTGGAATGTTTTCATCAAAAACCTTAATTTCTTTTCAACTGAAGAAAGAATGACGTGGACATCTTGGATGGCATGGGGGTGAGTAAATTATCAGCAAACGTTTTTTTAAAAAGTGAACTTCTGTTTTAAGTACGGAGTAATAATAAGTATCTCATGTACTTACTATAGGGCAAGGGTTAGGATGTTTAGTGTTTAGAGTTAGTTGAATGGAATTATGCATAATTTATAGTTATTACAATAATAACAACAACATGTAACACGTGTGACAAGGTCACTGTAAAATAAAGTGTTTTCCAAAAATTCTAATAATGAATAATTGGAGAAATTCCAAGAAGAGGGTCCTTGAACCATCTGCTCAGGCCCTAAATAGTGTATTTTTACAACACATTTACATGACTGCTTTGGGGTTAGTAAGATTTTTTTTTTTTAAATAAATGAATACTTTTACTATAATACTATTCAGCATAGATGAATTAAATTGCTAAAAAGTGAATGTAAAGACTTTCACATCGATACAATGACGTTTTCCATTTCAAATAAATTCTGTTCTTTTGAACTCTATATTTGATCAAAGAATCACAGTTTCCTCAAAAATATTAAGCAGTACAACACTGCTAATAATAATAAAACATGTTTCTTGATCAGAAAATCTGCATATTAGAATAAATGCAGCTGTCGTGAACATGAGAGACTTCTTT
>NW_024121267.1:199512-257258 GCF_016745375.1 Pimephales promelas | reverse complement strand
AAGTAATTTATTCCTCACCAGTACCTGACCTTAGTAGGGCCTTATGATTTCCGCAATCACGGACGGAATTGCGGAATTGGCCAATGGGCTACATGCACGCATAAGTTCCGCATTTGACGCAAGAATGCTCGTTCATTTCCGGTTGTGGAGATTAAAGCGGAGGAAAACCGGAGAAAACGGGATTATGGCAGAGTCTTCAAAATTTACTGTCCTCCCATCTTTGAAACGAAACGTACATACGTTTAGATGTAATTTTATATATAGTTATGTTTATTTAATATAATTTTAAAAAGAAGCATAAACACAACGAGGGGTGTCTGTTTTATCTGTTTTTGTGACTAACGTTTCTTTAGTATAACCATGGAGTATAAAATTCAATATAAATTCTCGGTATTGCATTGGACTCTACGATCGGCGGAAGTTATCGAGCATCCTTACACCTTCACCGGAAATACCGCCGTGCATAGAGCCCATTGACGCGGAATCTAGTGTTAATGTGGAATTTTACATATTTGGTTTGAAATTCTGCTTTTGTGTGGGAGTTACTCTAATCAATGATCAGCACTATCATTGTTAAAGCTCCATTCTTACAGATCATTAACTAAAAAAGTTGGTTTATGGTTTAGTTAGTTACCCTTTAATAAACACATCAAACTTACAAAACATTGAGTCAAACAAGTTCTGTAACTTTAAAAAGGAATAAGCTACAACTTCTGTAAAAATGAATAGATGAAATATAAATAAAATAAAGTGTGCTCCTGTTTTACAGCTTTTCGATGATGTTCACGTCGCGTAATTACGTCACTTCATAACGTTCCCATGGCAATGGGGGAAATGGCTGCTCTTGTGTGAAGCAAACGCAACATTTCTGCTAATATATATGTGACTTTTTTGCAATGAAAATGCAAGGATTATGAAATCATACAAGCATATTTTGCACAGAAATCGGCAATTTATGCGTCAAAAGTGTGGCATATTTGAAAAAATGTGGCCCCCGCATGAACATGCGGCCTTTGGCTGATCATGCACTAAATCATGAGATCGCATAATCGCGTTTTTCTGGAGGCACTGACAAACTACATCCACAGTCAAAAACAGCCATTGTGTTTTATCTGTTTTGCACATTAACGCCTCTACAGAGATGCGCTGGAAAAACAGCACCTTCAAGGCATTTTTTACACTTTAATGTAGACAGTAGAGAGAGAGAGAGAGAGAGAGAGATGAAAATAATAATAAATACATTGAATTCAATTTCTCATGCTAATGGTCAGTAAAACATGGAACAGCAGAGTGGAAAAGACATTTAACTCACTTCTGCAGCCACTCGATGATCTTGTCTTTGCTCCGAAGTTGAGGAAGCGTGTACTTCTCCTCGCCCTTTTCAAAGTACTTCACTGTGGGAAAGCCTGAGATTTTAAAGCGCTCTCCGATGGACTTGTGAATGGTGGTATCCACTGCTGCCAAAGCACCTGGGCTCTAACCATATACATACATAAATAGAGAAAAAAAAAACACTATTTACTAAGTTTCAGCTTAAAAACAACACTACATGTTATCTAACAGCTGATTAATAAAAATACATAAAGATCATAAAAAAACATAGATAGTACACGATGTTGGACATTGTTGGTCCATATGTTTAAAAAAAAACTTGTGCAAACTGATCATTTTCAATGTGATCGACGCGCCACACAATTTAGAGATGCTAATTTTTAATCCAAATCACTCTCTAAAAACTTTCCAGCAATTATGGAAATCATTAAGTTTCAAATGTCTACGCACAACTTAATTAAAATCATGAGGCTACATAATTTGAGAACAGAGCAAATTGTCACTTTAATACTGATTGTGATCTGTGGTTGAAGGGACCTCCTGTAGGTAAAGTAGATGAGATGCATAATTATTCAACAATTTCAAAAGCTCAGGAGAGGAGAGTGAGAATACAGCCATCAATTATCTCAAATTCAAGTTAAAAAGTTACATTTTAAAACCATTTTCTGTATATCTAAAGATAGAATATATGTCTGTGTCTTTATATCGAACTGATTTTAAAATGTTTGGGAAAGTTAACACGTTAATTCATGTGATTTGAAAACAACGACAACAAAAAACAATAATTTGATTTGGGTGCATTTCGAGAAATGATATCACATCTATTATTTTTTTTTTCTGCGAGTGGGATACAAAGACCACCACTGCATAAATAATAGGGCTATCAAACGATTAATCACATCCAAAATAAAAGTTTGTGTTTACATAATATATGTGGGTGAACTGTGTATAATTATTTTATATATATAAATACACACACATGCATGTATATTTAAGAAAAAAATATTATTTATATATAAAATATTCATATATAATATACATTATATATAAATCTATATACATGAAAATATTTATTAAATATATACAAGCATGTGTGTGTATTTATATATATATATATATATATATATAATTATACACAGTGCACCCACATATATTATGTAAACACAAACTTTTATTTTGAAAGTGATTAATCAAGATTAATCGTATATCAGCCCTAATATATATATATATATATATATATATATATATATATATATATATATATATATACCATACAAATTGCAGAAAATTATATTTACACAAAGGCCAAATGTTATAGACAGATTTATGCTTTTACAGCCCCAGTTTAAACGCAATCAATTTGTGGAGACAACAAACTAGTCATTTAAATGAATTGACAGCACAACTTGGCACAGCTTTGTTCCTGCCATTATAGATGCAGAATGGATTGTCATTATGAATGTTTCCTCAGCTTAAACTTAATTAACTGCCTCTATTTGCAAACATCTGACAGTGGGATACCTTAAATCTATAATGAGAGCCTGAGACATTATCACAAACAAAGGATTTGTGTTTGAGTTGAGGCACCAACCCTGCAGGGGCCAAATAATCTATGGACAACTATTGGATCTGTGAGCCAATTAGAAGTGTATGCAAACCAAACTGTTTGACAAACAATACACAAACACTTCTCATTAAAGTAACGGAACTGCATTTCAACAACACACTTGAGAGATAAGCACGGCCGCTTCAATTTCTCCACCATCCACTTGCAAAATGTCATGTTCGCAACCCAGTCATACAGTATATGCACATTTAAACACCCTTATTCCAAACTCTCAGCGAGATGCAAATTCAAAACATTTTTCACAAGTGGACTCTCTCTTTAAACTGTGTGTATGGCCGAGAGCAAATGGAATGAGAAAAAATAAATGACTTCAGCTCTCTCAAGGGAGAAGATGTGAGGACTAGAGCATGCATTAGATAATGCATAACGTGTCGTTATTGAACTCTGGGAAGAGCATCACTCCGAGTAGCTCCAAGCTGAAGGCTAGAGGGACGGCACAGAGGAAAGGGGAAATGAGATAAATATTCCAACTCTAAGGCTCTGGTCTCTGCAGTTGGCCTGCAACTGTGGACTAGAGAGCAGAGCCAGCGCAGCGGACAGCCCTGGAAAATGAGAAACACACCACTCGCACAACATGGCCAGAGAAGATGTTTGTGAACTGTAATTGTCTCATGTTGAAACTTTAAAGCTTAATAAAAACCACCATATCATGGGAGGCCAGACATTTTGAATCGAAAGTTTGTTGAAAAGTAAAACATTATATTGGGATTTGCCACAGGGTGTTATTAAATTGCCTAGGATGATGGGAAATTACAATTGGCTTTTTCCAATCAAGTCAATTGGACACAGACTTTTTACAAGGAAAGCCTCCGAGTAAAAAATGGCACATCTAGAACCATTTCATTAAGTACACAGGTGCTATCCTGCCTCTAAGTTCTCTCTTGCGAAGTCTAAGGAGGTATGAGTTTTACAACAAGCAAATATGCCATCTCCATGTCAGAGAATTAGTATAAAGAAACTCACATCTGGGTCTTTGTTGAGGATCTCAGCAGCTTCATCATACTCTGGCTTCATCTTCTTACAGTGGCCACACCCTAAAGACCATCACAAGGAAGAAAAATGTTAACATTAGCACGCAACCAAAAAAAGTTTGAGAATCAAAAATGTTTCCACAAAATGTATACAGTAGGGCTGACACAGCTTCACTCTGCTTTCTAGATTGAGCACAAATTATGCAATTAATTGTAATTTTTTATTCTAATGACAGCATTCGTTTTTTAACAGTATGAAAAAATAAACAAACAAGCATGTAGTTCTGTGAAAGATTTTGTTTAACTAAACAAATGTAAGCTACAGTTCAAAAGTTTTTTATTCAGCAAGGATACATTAAATTAATCAAAAGCGACAGTAAAGATTTTTACATCAATGCAAAATTTGATTTCTGATTTCAAATCAGTGTCGTTCTTTTGAATGTTCTCTTCATTCAAGGAATCCTGAAAAACATGCATCACAATTTCCACAAAAATATTAATCTGCGTGTCAGAAAATCAAACCAGAGCGTATCAAACCATACCAGAATGATTTCTGAAGGATCATGTAATACTGAGTAATGGCTGCTAAAAAATTCAGGTTTGCCATCATAGGATTAAATTGCATTTTAAAATATTTAAAATATTAAATATCATATTAAATATAAAATATCAAAACATTTCGAGATTAAAAGTCGAAACGTTTCTAGAATGAAGTCGAAACGTTTCGAGAATTAAGTCAAAACATTTCGAGGTTGAAGTCGAAACATTTCGAGATTGAAGTCGAAACATTTTGAGATTAGTTGACACATTTCGAGATTGAAGTTGAAACACCTCGAAACCTTTCGACTTTGACCTCGAAACCTTTCGACTTTGACCTCGAAACCTATCGACTTTGACCTCGAAACCTTTCGACTTTGACCTCGAAACCTATCGACTTGACCTCGAAACCTTTCGACCTTGACCTCGAAACCTATCGACTTTGACCTCGAAACCTTTCGACTTTGACCTCGAAACCTTTCGACTTTGACCTCGAATCCTTTCGACTTTGACCTCGAAACATTTCGACCTTGATCTCGAAACATTTCGACTCTCGAATTAGCTAGATTTATTTTTTCAGATTTATTTATTTTTTTCCGTTGCGGTTCAGGGCTTCTGTAGTTTATACATCAAAACATTTAGAAAACCCTGCTGTAAATGATTGGCCACAGGTGGTTTGATGCCTGGCCTTCTTGGATTGATTTAAAAAGGTTTGGCTCAAACTGGAAGACCAGCTAAACACTAACAAACCATCTTAGGCCGGTTTAAGCTGTTTTTTCTTCCAACAGGGCTGTCATACATAATTGACATAGCATGAAAACAGCAGAAACTCAATATCCATATGTGACTACAACATGAAATGATCAGAATCAGCATTCATCTGGAAAGAAATTATATTTCTCTTCCAAGTATTTAAAGATATTCCTTTCCAATTCTCCATCTGTTACATAATCAAAACAGCCTTTCCAGTAAACGTAAGCCAGAGCTGTCATGGTTGGATTTATTATGCATTTATTTACACTATGGGAATATGAAAAAATGTGATTTACAAATGTGTTTGCATTTTTGCTAAGAATGATGCAACAGTTTTTTTTTTTTTTATTAATAGAAGTGATGCATGAAATTTGCACACTGAAGGAGGGTGTCGGTATCCATTGTGTCTCGTAGTTAATCAGATGCAGAAAAAAGGGTAATTTTTTTCACCTAAATCAGCAGGGTCGATTATGTGTGTTGAGAGGAAAAACCGATGTTGTCATTGACATGATGATGTCTCTGTGAATGTGAACCGAGGTTTGTGTCTAAACAAGGATATTGCATTTGGTCTAGCTGATGAGAATGAGAACGAGAGAGAACGAGTCATTCCGTACCTTCTCCATGTATTCATGTGGAGAGTTTGTGAATATACTACAGGATCAGTAGCAGATTGGTTTGATACACCCTGTACCGTACAGGAAATGAATATGTTCTATCAGAGGTGTTTGATCAAAAATGTATGAAACCTGAGAGCCATCTTCCTTCAATTCACTATAAAAGCAACCTCCCAAGAAACTGAAATACTACCGACATGCTCATATCAGCAAATCTGTGTTTGGCAGAAACTGAAATACTACCGACATGCTCATATCAGCAAATCTGTGTTTGGCAGATTCATCTGAGAATAAAATTGATAGACAAAAACATCAGCAGCACACAAGTGCAATTCCACCATGATAAATATTTTCTTTGTCTGTCCTTGAACTCCTAATAAGACTTAAAAAATGACTGGTAATGATCCTCATACCATAAAATATCCATGTACCCTACAATGATTGTACATGACACTCCAATGTACTTCAAACAGTACTATGAATCTACCTTAGAATGTGTGCGAACTTGATTAACAACTTTCTTGCCAACATAATTCTAACAAGTGAGGATAGTTCACCCAAAAATTAAAACTATGTCATCATTTACACACCCTCATGTTGTTACAACCCTGTAGGATTTTCTTGCTCTTGTGGAACTCAAAAAAGTAGGGCTGTCAAACGATTAATCGCGATTAATCGCAACCAAAATAAAAAAGTGTGGGTGCACTGTGTATAATTATATATATATATATATATTCATATATAAATAAATAACACACACATGCTTGCATATATTTAAGAAATATTTCCATGTATATACTGTACATAGATTTATATATAATTTATATAATATATAAATATAAATATTTTATATATAATTAAAATTTTGTTTCCTTAAATATACATGCATGTGTGTGTATTTATATATATACAAAATAATTATACACTGTGCACCCACATATATTATGTAAACACAAACTTTTATTTTGGATGCGATTAATCGCAATTAATCGTTTGACAGCCCTACAAAAAAGGTAGATGTCACTGGCTTCAATTGATCAGGAAGGAATGAAGTAATTCGGAATTAAGGAATTATGGAATGACAATTTGAATTTTTAAGTGCACTATCCCTTTAACTACCCCTAAATTTAAATGTCATTCAAGTCCCAAGCCCAGCTCTAAACCGAACCCTAACATCTTATTGGTTGATAGACACAGTATATTCTTCGAGGAACAATAAAGATGATAATTGTAAAAATCAGTCCCCATGACCAGCAAGAGCCGTGTTGTGAATACTCACAGGGAGCGTAGAACATGACCAAGGCTGAAGGATGCTCCTGTAGGAACGTGTCAAAAGAATCATCGGTAAGATGGAAGACCGCTGAGCTGGACTCTGACCAGGGCACCTCTGGAGTTTTAGGCTGTGGAGGCTGAGGGCTACGCAACATAAACACAAGTAGTTAAAATCATTTCCATTAGTCAATATGTTTTTGTTGTCTCAAAGCCCATGTACATCATGACTCAGCTAATGACTAATGAGAGTCACCTAAGCTCTTAGTTGGACACTGCCAGTACACATCAGTACACTAAATCTGGTGGGGAACGGTCACACCCACATAGACTGAGCCTGTAATTCACATCTGTCTCCTGATGGGCGCTGTGCCCATACAAGAACAGTCCAAATGATTCCCTCGCAGAGTGCAAAGAGTCAAAAGCTTGGCTCTAGAAGTGCGTCAGCTGAACAAAGACTAGCCTGAGGGAGCTTTCAGTGGGTAAAATGCACTAAATGGTTGGGTTTGCGAACGTTTTTCCTTTTCTTCATTCAAAATTAAGTACACTGAATGGTTGGGTTTGCTAGAGTTGTCACTTTACTTTAAGGGAGGGCGATCTGACGATTTTGATCGATCTTGAAGACGGCCATGATCTGTTTTTCAAGCAAATCGTGGACATCACGATCTTTTATGTCCTCAAAATAATGTTAAAACAACAAAAATGACTGCCTAATACACTCACCGGCCACTTTATTAGGTACACCTGTCCAACTGCTCGTTAACACTTAATTTCTAAGCAGCCAATCACATGGCGGCAACTCAGTGCATTTAGGCATGTAGACATGGTCAAGACAATCTCCTGCAGTTCAAACCGAGCATCAGTATGGGGAAGAAAGGTGATTTGAGTGACTTTGAACGTGGCATGATTGTTGGTGCCAGAAGGGCTGGTCTGAGTATTTCAGAAACTGCTAATCTACTGGGATTTTCACGCACAACCATCTCTAGGGTTTACAGAGAATGGTCCGAAAAAGAAAAAACATCCAGTGAGCGGCAGTTCTGTGGGCGGAAATGCCTTGTTGATGCCAGAGGTCAGAGGAGAATGGCCAGACTGGTTCGAGCTCATAGAAGGGCAACAGTGACTCAAATAACCACCCGTTACAACCAAGGTGGGCAGAAGAGCATCTCTGAACGCACAGTACGTCGAACTTTGAGGCAGATGGGCTACAGCAGCAGAAGACCACACCGGGTGCCACTCCTTTCAGCTAAGAACAGGAAACTGAGGCTACAATTTGCACAAGCTCATCGAAATTGGACAATAGAAGATTGGAAAAACGTTGCCTGGTCTGATGAGTCTCGATTTCTGCTGCGACATTCGGATGGTAGGGTCAGAATTTGGCGTCTACAACATGAAAGCATGGATCCATCCTGCCTTGTATCAACGGTTCAGGCTGGTGGTGGTGGTGTCATGGTGTGGGGAATATTTTCTTGGCACTCTTTGGGCCCCTTGGTACCAATTGAGCATCGTTGCAACGCCACAGCCTACCTGAGTATTGTTGCTGACCATGTCCATCCCTTTATGACCACAATGTACCCAACTTCTGATGGCTACTTTCAGCAGGATAATGCGCCATGTCATAAAGCTGGAATCATCTCAGACTGGTTTCTTGAACATGACAATGAGTTCGCTGTACTCAAATGGCCTCCACAGTCACCAGATCTCAATCCAATAGAGCATCTTTGGGATGTGGTGGAACGGGAGATTCGCATCATGGATGTGCAGCCGACAAATCTGCGGCAACTGTGTGATGCCATCATGTCAATATGGACCAAACTCCCTGGGGAATGCTTCCAGCACCTTGTTGAATCTATGCCACGAAGAATTGAGGCAGTTCTGAAGGCAAAAGGGGGTCCAACCCGTTACTAGCATGGGGTACCTAATAAAGTGGCCGGTGAGTGTAGATGGCTGTGCTGATTGGCCAAATTATATCAAGCGTCTTTCATGCCTGGTGACCATTTTGACAACTGAATCTATAATTTGATGCTGTTTCTCTAATTGCACAAAGAGAGAAATCCATAGGCTTGTTCCAGTCTGGATATTCTCTACATCTCAACATTGGGGAGATTTGTACATCTCAAGATTGTGATTCAGATCGTGGATTGTGATTATGTGTTATAGTATCGTAACTTCATTTTTTGGGAAGATTGCCCACCACCCCTACTTTACTACATTCAAATTTAATTCTACAAGACAAGCCAGGGACATCTGCAAGTGTTTTGAGAGCAGGAAGTCACAATTGGAATCTCTTAACATGCACTTGTATTAGTCAATCAACTGCAGCTGTCTATGGGTATAGTTTATGTGATTGCAATAATGATTTTCTGTTTCTCAAAAACTATAGACCACCCACAGTCCCTACACTGGCTGACTCATGGGTATACAGCACACAAAATATGATAAGAGCAGACTGAAAACGCTAGTTTCAAACGAATTGGTTAGCAATATTTAATTGTGTTCATATACTTTTGAGTGTTTATAATGTACTTTTGTGTGTTTATAGTGTCAAATATTTGAAATACTACTGTTCAGTTTAGGTTCAAAAGAAGTCTCTTATGCTCACCAGGCTGCATTTATTTGATCAAAAATACATTAAAAATATTGTGAAATATTATTACATATTAAAATATATTTAAAATAAAATGATTTAATATATTAGAAAATGTCATTTATTCCTGTGATGGCAAAGCTGAATTTCCAGCAGTCATCACTCCAGTTTCAGTGTCACATGATCCTTCAGAAATCGTTCGCCAAAACTTTTGAACTACTGTGTATTTTTCCATTCGCAAACCAGATTTCTTTTCATGCTGGAAATTATTTTATGATATTAAATTACACAACAATACAAAACAAGCTGTGGTTGGCCTTGTGACATATTGGTCAAACAGTCCAATTCGCCTTTTGCTAAGCCACGCCCTATAATGTAGATTGACCAATCACAGTGCAGCCAAGAACGAGCTCTCACAGAGGTCCGACACTTTGGGTGCGTTCTATTATACCCAACGAACCAACTCGGCCCTCGGATTTGACGTCACGCGTCAAAGACTTCAAGCGTTCTATTATGTTTTGCGTGTCCGAGTCGGAGAAAAAAATGGACGCCACCCGGAAAGCTGTTATAATGGTAGCACTGGCCGAGTGACTAACCTTACTCGGCCAGTGCTACCACGGCCGAGGCACTAACCTTAAAAATTTATATTATGACTACACCTTATCAAAACACAGCCATTTGAACTTGAAAATGTTCACTTTATTTAATATTTTTCATGTTAATATTCTGTTTGCAACGCTAACAACGTTAGTAATTGCACTCACAACAACCGATTCCCATACCTACAGGGGACGCAGTAATACGAGTGATTATAATTGTCATTTAAAATACCAAAGCGGTTCAAAAACAATGAAAACAATTCATTCTTACAAGTCACAGGGCGCAGCCATCTTGAATTCCAAAACGAAATTCTTGCTCGGTGTCCTCACGGTTGTTCGACGTCCGAGAGGAGAAATCCGAGGAAAGGGGGCGTGTTGCTAGGCAACGTCTGTCATCTGATTCGGATCTCCGAGACGGATGAATAATAGAACGAATTATTTTTCACAGTGCTCCATTGACTTTCAACACAGGCGTCTCATATTTTTGGTCTCGGCAGGCCATTACCATCGTAGTTTTATCAAAAATATGGTTAAACGTTGTGCCTCGGGCATTTGCAACACAGATACGCGTTTCCCAGAGAGGTTGGAGGGGGGTGTCCGTTTTTCCCCTTCCCAAAACCGAAGTCAAATCCTGACAAGTGTCGTGTTTGGATTAAACTGTATGGACGTCCTGTCAGCTAAACCCCTCAAAGATCAACAAGCACATCTTTTTTGCTTCTAACCTTACTGTGAATTTATACTAGTTAGACCGTTTCATAATGTTTTAGGTTATGATTTCGGTTCTCATACCGGTTGTTGATACGCTAGCACACACTGCTAATAAGTACAACGTTATACTCGTATAGTCCGTTTGCTTTGTAATAACGATTATAGAAATGAATAGAGACCTACCCAGCTTTGCATGAACAGTGTTGCTCCCTGATATTGTTAGTCCCAGCCTCCGTCTCGATTAGTTAGATATGCGGGGGTTCATTTTTTGACTGTGAATTTTGCCTCTATTTGGATGCCTTGTTGTTTCATGTGTTTCACCTGTATGTATTGAGTATAGCCTTCAAACGCATATTGCAGCCCCTTTTGCCTACTTCTGTCGGACACTTTATTTGCAGCTACATAAAAGTTTGATGACATTTCAGCAGGAAGAGCTGTTACAGCATAAGCCATGTTGATACCAAACCAGAGCCCAGATGAAGTTTGACGGACGTAGCAACAGTAACTAAGGGGGGCGGGGCTTAGCCAAAGGTAAATTGGGAAGTTACTGACCAGAATAAGTGCATTGGCCAGACTAGACAACAATAAAAATGCTCAGGTTATACTAGGCTACAAACAAACTATTATTGTGCCTTGTTATAGCACTCAATTCAAAACTTTAACAATGCAAATATTGCTCAGTACACAACATGAATGTTCTGGAATATTAAACATGATCTGGTTCTTGACCTGTAATATACAGCATCAGAAAAATATGTTTTTTGTTGCTAGACAAAATATTGGAACACTGCATGACAGGATGATTCATGCAATTCATAAATGACATGTTGCATTGCATGCGCAGCTCTAGTGCAGTTAATCTCAGAGAAGTGTATACAGGCTGTCACTCTGTCAGTTTGATAGTTGGTTAAGAAACTGCAGAGAGCTTAAAGTCTCATCACATCTCTGTTAGGAGGCACAGAGGACTGTTTACGTCCAGTGTTTTACAGTGCACACCATTTATTTCACAACCTAGATAATGGTGGAGAACGTGGGCAGAAGTCTGAGATGTCACACCTCTTAAAAACATGGGGATTCTTTACAGCTTTTAAGATAGTAAAGCGTGTTAGAATGAATGAAGAGAGGCTGTGTGTTTTTGTTGAAAGCTGAAAAACAGTGCAGATTATTTATTGACTCACTTTTTCAACCAGTCAGCGATGTCTTTGGAGGTGGCTCCATAATTCTCATAGTGATGCAAGAATTTCCCCTTCCTTTTTGGAAAAAGAACAAAAAAGGACAGAAAAAATCTTTGGTTAATCAAACTGGCTGAGGAAATCCAAACAAAAACACATCATTTTGCAAAAACAAAGCAAACTGTACAACATTTTCACCAATAGAGGGTGTGCACACATGACATCACCGTCAACCGAAGTGGGTCACCAACTGATGGGCAAAAAGATTGACTGGCAACATTGGTTTTGGCGTGAATGCCGCAAACACCCACAAAACACATCTAGAACAGGAAAGAGCTTTGCTATTGACTGTTCAAATAGATTTGACAAGAAATCTGATGTATTTTTCACAGACTGTCGAAAGCTACAGAAAAGAGAAGCAATGGTTCGCTGCAATTCAAAGAAACATCCCTGGCGTCAAAATTTGGCACATAAAAATGTCAGGAAACACGATTTCTGGCTGCATGTCAAAATCCATGGATCACTGGATCTTTGGTAAGTTGTAAGGAACACTATAGATTCCAACCTTTAGTTTAAACGGATAATTTGTTTTACCCGCATTTTCCCAGTTTCCCCTATTAAGTTCACTTTGAAATTAATTTTTGGTATGTTTTAGCTTACCCTCAAGGGCATCCAAGATGTAGATGTCTTTGTTTCCGCAGTATTTTCAATTTTGATATTTTTAGGTCAAACCGTTCTTGTCTGTCAGTCATATAAGGGAGGTATATGGGGTCCACCTCAAAGATCATGGTCAGAGAAGTCCAAATTAAACACGATGACTCGTAAATGTAAGTACACATTGATGGCCTAAGACACGAAACGAGCGGTTTGTGTGAGAAAACAAACAGTATTTATATCGTTTTTACCTCTTGTAACCACAGTCACGTCCAAGTGATCAGAAGGCACAGGCGCTTCGGTCTGAGCAAGCGGTTGCAAAAAAACCCAAAAAAACTATATAAATACTGTTTGTTTTCTCACACAAACCGCTCGTTTTGTGTCTTAGGCCATCAATGTGTACTTACATTTACGAGTCATTAAATCATTTATAATTTGGACTTCTCTGTGCATGCTCTTTGAGGAGGACCCCATTTACCTGCATTATATGACTGACAGACAACAATGGTTTGACCTAAAATATCAAAATTGAAAATACTGTGGAAACAAAGACACCTACATTTTGGATGCCATTGAGGTAAGCTAAAACATATAAAAAATGTATTTCAAAGTGAACGATCCCTTTAAAGCCAGCCATGTTGCATGTTTTTTGAGAGGCTGCTTACATTTAGCTCCTCCTCAGGTGTACAGTAAATGTAATTTGTGACTAATGGATGGAGCTACAATATCCAACCACACCCTAACCCTACCCACAACTATATCCTTCAACCCCATTAGACATCCAGAGAGATGAGCTGATGTCATCGTCATTGCAGCGAATACCACTTGGGCTTTTTTGTCATTCAGTGGGGCTGCGTCTTCTGGCAGGAAAGTGATGTAAATGCACACCCTTCTTTTAAGGGGGTAAGTTTGTAAGATCAATAACTCCAGACCAATCCAGGCAGATCGTGTCCTATCACGATCCCATTACTTCCTGTCCTCTCTCTACAGTCTGTATAAAAATATGGCCAGAAGTTTGTAAAATAGAAAGTTTGATTTTTAAGCTGTTAGCATTGATTTACAAAAAGAAAACAGTTCAAATCTTGCCTTCTTTCAAAAAAAGGACATCCTAAGTGGGAGAAGTCAATATTTATTAGCACTTATTTTCTTACCATAAATTGCAGTAGACAGCTTAGGATGTTTGTACAAAAAAGACGCAAGGCATCCAAGACCACTGCTCGCTTTTTGCCATCCAAAATAAACATTTTAAATGAGCGTTTGACTCAAAGCTAATTAAGCCATTTGGCCCAGGGCTCTTAGCATAATCAAAGAGCTCACCAAGCAGTCTTTGTGCTCTTACTAATCCATACAACCACAAGCAGATCATGAATGTACACAGAAATGCTCTTGAATGTGGAAGAATGCTTCAAACATCAGAAATTCATGTTTTATCTGCCATCATCTGCTCCCGTTCCGTGACTCAGAATAATCTGCAGCAAGTGAGAGCTTAGCGGAGACGCTGTCGGTGAACTGGCATTTGTAACTGTCACTAATCAGTTAGGATCCACATTGCTGTGACAACCCAAACAAAGATATATAATAATAAAGTGGAAAACCCATGTCCATCAAACGGAATTATCACTTAAGTGTCAGACTAAATCTGGAGTCTGAAAAACATTTTGCCTTCCATTTTTAAATTCCAAGGGAACTCAAAACCTTACTTAATGTAGATCTGTTTGCAACCAGCATGTGACATAAACAGCAGAAATAAAATACAATTAATTATTTCAGTAATGCATTATATATATATATAAGAGCAGTGCTGAGGTGGGAAGGTGTGGAGCAAAGATCTGGCATTTGCGAGAAGGACAGCGTTTAATTACCTTCTAGTAATTAAAACAGCTGTATAATGAAGGAGCACCAAACAGAAGCTAAATGTGCACAGCTGTGACTATAAATATACATGCAAAAGATTCTGGACAAATTGCCTCATGCAGAGAATACACATTAACATTAACATAAATCATCCCTTTTGCTGGGGCTATTAGTTCTAGCATGCTACATATAAAAAGCTGCCCCAAAAATGTCTTAAATATTAATTTTAACCGTTGGAATTTAATATTCAAAGATTGTTTTGTGGAAAAAGTACTTTTTCAAATCGCTTCTCTACCCTGCATTGCTACATTGAGAATTGGTTAAGAACATTTTGTACTAATATAAATAAACTTAAAAAAAAAAAAAACTATAAATTTAAAATATTTTTACAAATATTTACTAGAATTAACATTTTATGTATGTATTTTTGGAACTTTTTGTTCGATGAACAGAAAAACTTTTGCAATTTCTTTCTTTCTCCATTATTTAACAGTATTTTTGTCGGTAACAAAATTAAAACAATAAAAACCACTGATTTAATATAAGGTAACTAACATTGGTTAAGGTTGTTTTAAGGGTATGATCAGGGGTTAGTACCTAGTTATTACTGAGTTATTGTAATTACTATAATAAGTACATAGTATGTAGTATGTACATGGGGAAAAGGACTGTAAAATAAAGTGCCACCAAAATAATAATAAAAATCCATTTAAGCCAGGGGTCTCAAACTCAAATTAACTGGGGGCCGCTGGAGATAGAGTCTGGGTCAGGCCGGGCCGCATCAAGTATCCCCCCCAAAAAAAAAAAAAAAAAATTTAAGTATTCCGAAAATGGAGCACAACTGATCCAATCTTCTCAATCTTTATTATTAACGTTTCTTCTGAACTGTTCCTCTGAATTTGAACATTCCTTTCTGTACATGATTGATTCTTCATGAGCTGTCCTTCTGACAGTTGGAGTTAATTTTACAAACTTTCTTTGTCTTTTTCTTATACACAACATCTTTGTTGTGATGATAGTCATATTTGCTTTTTATTTTCTTTATACAACACTATTATATTGAATTTTTTCCCCCAAAAGGCACATTTCCTTTTATTATACTTAGAAAAACAATTACTGCTTTTGAAATACAAATAATTCTTTCTACACATGTATAGTGTCTCAGGCAAATTACTGACTTTGCACATATCAAAGCAAACCTTCTTATCAACCTGTTGGACCAAGTTCATTACATGAACTAGTTCAAAGTTCAGTTCACAAATTTTAAAATGAACTAGTTATTTTTTTTCCATATGTTGCTGCGAGCTTCTTTTTTATTATTAGGCTATTATTATTGCCACAGCCCATATACAACTACAGATAACAATCATTTTATCGACGGGCAAAGTTTGCACAGACATGTAAGATTTTCCCATCCTCACCGACCTCATAAAAGCCTTTTAAATGATCTTACGACGCCTCCTCGCTCCTCGGTTCACAGACACTAGAATGAACGAGTTCACTGTAACGTTCATCAGGCAGTAATACAGTAGGTTACGTTCAGTTCACGTTCGCCCAAAATATGAACGAGTTTATGAACTATCGTCATTGAACGCGTTCAGACACAACACATATTACAAGCTCAAAATGATTATTCTCACATTCATTGTTTTAGAGCAGGGGTAACGTTATCCAACACGTCGCTCGCGAGCTATCAGTAGCTGTGGCCTGATTTGATGGTGGTAGCTCGCCTTATGCCTGTTCACATATCGCGCTCACATATTTTGCACGCTCAAGTAGGTTTCAAATAGGCGCGCATCAAGCGCCGAGCGCGCTCATAATTGAAGCGACGCGCTCATTTTTTCCAGGCGCAGTATATGTACTTCGTGGTTGTCTATGACAACTATTGACAACAAACCTACAGTAAGCTGTCACGAGACTACATATGGTAGCCCATAAGGGATAAAAATAATAATAATAAAAAAACGCGGCAAACGCAACGGCGGGCCGCACTAACATTAAACTTTAATATCAAGTAGGGGGCCGCGGGCCGCGAGTTTGAGACCTCTGATTTAAGCCATTGCGTAGCAAATGTACAAATAGAGATATATACTGTAACATTAAAAAGCTGAAAAATATAAAAAGATCTTTTATAGCTATATCACTCAGCTCTAATGTTTGGCAAATTAGTCCACTTGATTTAGTTAAAAATCGGTGACATTGTTTGTGTTTAGAAGTGTTTGCGCAGAATCAAACTTACTCAAAGTAGCAGAAGGTTGGGTAGCCCTTGACGCTGAACTCCTGTTTGAGCCCGTCAAACTCCGCCGGGTGCACGTTCATCCCAGCCAACACCTACACCAAAAGCAATGAATTAGACTCCAAACAAACAATCCCTGTCTAGCACCTCCAACACGGGAAAATGAAGATGAATGGCCACATCAGTGCACGCTGAAAGCTTGTCGATGGAGATGGCATGCAGTGAAGTGGCACGTGGTAAATATCCAACTCTTTCATGACATTGCAGGCTTGACCTGACATGCTAATAGCATCCCGAAAACAATTTCAACTCACTTTGGTTTTGGAGGAAATTTACTTTAAGTCACTACTGACTCAATTTACTTTGTGTTTGAATGCATCAAAACAGAAAAAAAAAAAAAAAAGCTATGGCGCATCATATTGCCTAGTTGAAAAAAAAAAATAGCTTGTGGCCTAAGTTTAAACAAACTGCACTCTTATGACAGGCCATGCTTGATAATGAATTCTAAAATAAATGTATATTATCCCAGAGTGTCACAAGTAGTCACCGGTGCCTCGTTTGCATTCGTCAGGCCAATGAAAAATATGCAGACAAACTCTGCTGACCAGCGATTACTTGCCAAATCCATCAATGTTTCTGCAGCGCTATCAGCTTCTCGACATACACGGGGAAACTCAGAAACACAGGAGGCAGCAAATTTACACATCGCATCCATAACAGGAAGCTACCCATTCATTATCTAAATCTCCAAACGAGCAGCTTATTTTCTAGAGCGAACTCATCAGTCCAGGGTTAGAGAAATTAACACTGCTTAAATCTCTCCGTATGTGGAAAAAAAATAAATAATAATAATAATAATAATATATATATATATATATATATATATATATATATATATATATATATATATTTTTTTTTCACATACGGAGGGATTTAAGAAATTAAACCTTATTGTAAGGTAATTTATATTGTACATATAAATAATAGTAACACCTTACAATAAGGTTTATTTTTTTCAACGTTAATGAATTGGTATCATAAACTAAGAATGGACTTTTTTTTTATAAAATGTATTAAATGCAGGTTAATGATCATCTACAGTTCCTTGTTAATTAATGTTCATAATACTTCAAATGTTAAAAATGTTAGCATACATTACTGTTAAAAATTGAGGCCAGTAAGATTTTTCAGAATGAAATTAATAATTCTACTCATGCAACAATGTTATAAAATGATCAAAAAGTGACAATTAAGACATTTATAAATGTTACAAAAGTTGTGTATTCCACATTCTATTCCACAATGCTGTTCTTTTGAATTTCCTATTTAAAAAAACAAAAAAAAAAAAAAAAAAACCTGAATAACAAAAACAAAAATGGTCAAGGTTTACACTAAAATACAAAGCAGCACAACAGTTTTAATCTTTGATTATAATTATAAATAAAATAAAATAAATAAATATTATTAAAAAAAAAAACAAAAAAAAAAAACTACAAAAACTTTGAGCACCAAATCAGCATATTAGAATGATTTCTGAAGGTTCATGTGACTGAAGACTGGAGTAAATAAAATATAAAATATTAAAAAAAATATATATATATATATATAAAAAAATAATAATATTCTAATTTCGAATAATATTTCACAATATACATTTTTTTTTTTACTTGCTTTGCAATCAAATGAATGCAACTTTACTAAGACATCTTTCAAGGACAAACCTTTGAACGGTAATATCGAGCAGAAGTGAAGAAATTAACATTAAACCAAAATAATAATTCCTGTAAAAGCATTGTTCATTATTAGTTTATGATACCTAATGCATTAAGTAATGTTAACAAATTAAATCTTATTGTTGTGTGATTTTCTACATGCAATACGTTTTTCAGTTTACCATTGGATAAAAGGAACGTAGTAACGTTTTGGAAAGGAACATAAGAACCTTCAGCCGCGTGATACTAATGTTCTTTTGACTTGCGCAAGCTTCCACATTGACAACATTCCAGCTTTGACATTCACAGTGAGGTCTCCTTTCAAAACGTTTCACTTTGGACAATTTAAGTTTGAATGAATGTTCAACCATCAATGTTTGTGCTTCTGTGTACATTCTGTGATGTGAGATGGGGAGAAAGACAGAGGGATATTAAAAAAGAAAAGGACTGAGAGAGAGAAAAATGTGTGGTGAAGGGTACTTTGGGTCTCCCGGCAGTGCACATAGAGATATTGAGCGGAGTTGGCATATAATCCATACTTCACCATAGACTTCAACAGCATGAAGTACATCCTATAACTGTACTATGAAATCAGCAGAAGGGCTTTTAAGCAAAATTGCCTCTTGCTCTAATGAGGGGGAACTAAACGTTCTGTCAAAAAGGGACATCAATGGTTTCACAAAACATCCACCTGTTAAGTGATTCAACAACTGTACCAGATACGATCAAAATTTTGGTTGAAATAAAGTCTAGAAGAAAAAAAAAGAGGAAGAAATAAAAAGAAAGCAGAGGAATCGATAGGCCATGATTCTGTACATGCTACTGTACTTACATATTTTCCTTTTGTCTCAGTGGCTGTTTGTTGGAAAATGGGCTGCATCCTTTTACATACACCACACCCTGCATGTAGAAGAGATGTTAGAGGTTAAGGTGCGGTCACATTAGTGAAAATAAATGAAATTTCATGAGCAAAAAAATAGTGTAGCATTGTATAAATCACAGCTAACAGTACACTTTAGATTAGGGTCCAATTCTCACTATTACCTAAATATTAACAATGCCTTTTGCCTCAATAAACTTCTAATTATTGCTTATTAAGGGTAGATTATGGATACAGAATGAGGCATTAATATGCGCTTTATAAGTACTAATTAGGAACTAGTTGATGGTGAGAATTGGAAAGTTACCATCACTTTTAAACCAAGCAGCTTTCCATTTGGTCAAAATGCCAAATGCGTGTGACCAACTTAAACCATTGCCAAAATCTGAGTGGGGTTGGTAAGATACTTTAATGGTTTTGAAAGAAAACTCTTATGATCATCAATACAGCATTTATATAATCAAGAACACTGTAAAAACAGTAATATTGTAAAATACTATTACACTTTAAAATAACTTTTCAATTTCTACTATAGAGATCATGTCTAATTATTATCAATGTTGAAAACTATTGAGCTGCTTAATATTTTTGTGGGGACCGTTACATTTGTTTCAGGCCTCTTTGATGAATATATGTTATTAAGAAGAGCATTTATTTGAAATAGAAGTCTTCCGTAACATTGTAAATGTTTCAACTGCAACTTTTGACCAATTTGTCGCATCCTTACTGAATACAATTATTCATTTCTTAAAAAATACCCTACTGACCCCAAACTGCAAGTCAATTTATTCCCTAAATGAGTGGTTCCCAAACCTATCCTGGAGGACCAACACTGCACGTTTTTGTCTCCCTAATCAAAAACACATGATTCGACTCATCAGCTCAATTAACCCATGTGATAATGAACTGATGAGTTGAATCAGGTGTGTTTGATTAGGGAGACAATGAAAACGTGCAGTGTTGGTGGTCCTCCAGGACAGGTTTGGGTACCACTAATTTAACCTCAACTTAAAGCTACAATATGTAAGATGTTTGTAATAAAATATCCAAAAATCACTTGCACAGTGTGATATATTTTATGCAGTTGTGTACTTACAATATCCCAAAAGTTCCCGAAGATTTTTAATTTCAGAGAAATTACAATTTTAAATAACGGCTCGTCCATGTTCACTAGTCGATTTAATATCCGCGTTATGCCTGGTTTCCGCTTATACTGCCATAGTAACCATGGCGACAGACATGGACAACTGCGTTACGTCTAATGGCACGCTCACGCTGTTGTTGTTTCGTTCAAACATTATGGACCATAGCAAGCAGACTTTGGGACAAAAGGAAAAATAAAATGAGGATCAATATCGGTTTTCGAGATGCCGAGAGCTCCACGTCCGTGACAAACTTCCAACTTGACAGAGTTCTTACATGAACTTTATTAGACAGGTGAGCAAATGTACATAAAACGAATCAATTATCTAGCGCGACATGATGAAATGTTAGAATATGATCAGTGTGTTATTATAATGTTGATCTAGGCTTTCTGCTAGTCTTATTCAACCAACAAACTAACACACAGAATAACATTATAACTTTCAACACTCGAATGCAGTTTAACAGCGCTGCGTTACCTCAAGTTTAATTCGTCAAATAAACCAATGTGTGTGAGTATTAATTCAGCACTTGTGGATAGTTCGGTAGAATGAAATGTTCTTATTCCTTTATATCTGTGGGACTCGCGTGTGTTTCTCATTAGCAATCTCGCCCTGCTTCATACCAAAGTCATGTTAAAAACATCAATATATTCACTCATCCATAAACATTATTAGATCCATCAGCATGGCGACAAGTTCCATAATTCCACTTATGCGTCATCAACCTAGGCCTTTGTTATTGTAAGAGGTTAGTGAACCCTAGCAGCGAAAAAAAAAAAAATGACATGCTGTAGCTTTAAGAAACACAATGGATACTGTCTGGAGTCTTGGAGGGAAAAAATTAAATGTCAATCTAAATATGATTTCAGCTGATTCCTCATCTACAAGACTTAACTGTTGCAGTAATGAGCTTGTGGGTTCCTCTGAGCACTACACAAGGAATCAAGATGAGTCTTTGGAAGTTAAACTCTTGCTAATAGTACATTGACAAATGCTGGACATCCTAATGAGATCACGACCACAATACCAACCTGCATTGATTCAGGCACACCACTCAATCACACTTTACAAGATCTGTTTTGCTAGAATTTGGTACATCTTGCATGATTGCACACAGTTTGCATCATATGAAGTGTCTAGTGGTGGAAGATTACAAACAGGGGTGACTCACATGGGGCGTAAAACATCATGAGGATGGGCCGCTCCTCTTTTTTCAGCAGTTTCCGGAAATCCTGCGGGCCAAACAGGACAAAGTGAGTGAGCCAAACACTGGGTTGAGTGGCTATAACTTTTAGTAGTTTCAAATGATCTCAGTAAACCAACAAATGAGAGTTGAGATCCCCTGGCCTTTCATTAGCAGGTTCATTACTCCACTTATTAAACCATCACACACCAGAACAGTGTAGGTGTTTTTGACTGAATCTGCCACAGTCATCTGCAGTCTCAAATTTTTGTTTAAAAAAAAAAAAACACTATTGCAAAACATTCGACTAGATTTATTTTAAATCTATTAAAAAGTGGACAGTGCAATGTCTTTCAATTAGGGATGCACCGATATGACAATTTTGGCCGATACCGATAAACGATAATTCTTTATATTTGAAAGCCGATAACCGATATTTTGGCCGATAAATCTAAATCCAAATTTTTAGACAATTTTCGATTTTCCTCATTGAAAGCCAAGATACAAACACAATTATGACGTTCGTATTTTAATTTTTGTGTAGCCGATATGACACACTTGCGCTGCACATTTTGCACTTTAACTGGATTTTCCTTTTTTAAAGTGATTTCAATCATATTTCAAGCAATTTCAAAGCATCATGTTGAACAGTGCACATCTAAAAGTGCCTCAGCTGAAGGAAATAATACATAATTTATCGGATTTTAGATATCGGCTAGATGTTCTTATTGGGCCGATAACGCTAACATTAAAAATGATCATATATCGGCCAATACCGATAACGTGGCCGATATATCATGCATCCCTACTTTCAATATAAAGTATTGTCAGAGGGTGGAGGCAGGCTCTCACCAGGAATATTAAAAAAAAAATATATATTGCTAGGTTTTTGTTGGTCAATGGTGCAGTCTATTTCAGTTGCCTCAAAATAGCAATGCGCCTGAACACACCTCAATTTCAGACCAAGCACCATGGGCGCACAAATAGGTGCAAATACGTTTACTATTTAAACAACTATTTACTATTTAAACAAAGTTGGCGCAGGACGCGAAAAAGATAACTGCGTCGGGCTGAAACTAGCAAAAAACACTTGCATTGTGTCAGGTGTATGATAGGACCATGAATTCATAGTTTAACTTTCCTGACAAAAATGATGTTTATCACTACTGTAATGTCTGGAAAATATTATCACAATTATAACTTCAACCTTGTGACTTGAATTTTTAGATGCAACTTTAAGGCATTTAAAACCACACTTGATCCTGGATACACTGTCTAGCTGCCAGATTTAGCCTCTAGAGACAGAAGAAAAGGAAGGCTCTTCTGTTGCAGATTGCTCAGCTACAAGTCTTTTGTTCTGTCTGACATTCCCACACCTGATAAATACTCAGCAGAAAACCGATCTTCGCTGCAGTGTGCTTCAGAGAGCAATACTTACCTTCTCTGACTCTATGTGAACAACATCTTTAGCCTCAGGGTTCTCCTCCCACAGGGGGGCACCTGAAGGGTCTTTCAGGAAAGCCACCATGGACTAAGAGAGAATAGATAGAAACTTTGAAAAGAGACCATTAGAGAATCATATTTCACTGTCAAAAGAAACTGCAAGTGCATTTATTTCTTTTTCTAAGTGAATCATTGTGAGATTAGATGTATGGATCAACAATAATGGGATAAACACTACAAGTCTCATATGCTCATCAAGGCTGCATTTATTTCATCAAAATACTGTAAAACAATTGCGTTGTGAAATATTATTGCAATTTAAAATAATTTCCCATTTTTATATAGATTTTTAATTGTAATTTATTCTTGTGATGCAAAACTGAATTTTCAGCATCATTACTCCAGTCTTCAGTGTCACATGATCCTTCCGAAATCATTCTAATATGCTGGTTTGCTGCTCAAGAGGAAACATTTCTTGTTATCGGTGTTAAAATCAACTTAATATTTTTGTGTAAACTGTGATACATCTTTTGAGGATTCTTTGATTAACAGAATGTTCAAAAGGACAGCATTTATTTGAAATATATATTTATTTGTAACAATGTAAAACTATTCATTTTTTTAAAACTTTTAAATCAATTTAATGCATCCTGCAGTAAATAAACGTATTCCATTCTTTCATGTTGCTAAAATAATTTATAAAAAAAAAAAATGCAACCACAAATATTTCTGCAGTATAGAACTGAGTCAGTTCAAGAGCATTTATCTTTTTTTCTTTTTTTTTACTTTATTGAAAGGAGTGTGTTTATTGGCATATTAGTATTTGCTGTGAAATTGGTTATTGGACATTTACATTTAGACTACTGAAATTTGGACTTTATCATTTTGCTAATTGAAGTAATATTCCAAACTTGTTCTAAGCATGATCTTACTTGAACATAAAAATATGGAGACTTATCACCAATCATCAAAAAGGTTTCACTCTTGCGCAATTACACTAATTTAGTTCCTAATCTATGAATCCTAGACATTAGGAGCTAATCACTCCCTTGACATAAAGTGTTCAAAGTACAGCGTTATTATGCTATACCAAGGGAAGATGAAGCGCAATATGTGGTACTTAACAGCAGGTGCGTTTAATAAGAGCTCTCCATTTTTTACACACCAGTGGCGCCAGCGAACTTGTCCCATCACTGTTTCATCATCCAGCAAAGCTCATCTCATTCATTTTTAACATATTCACATTACAGCTCTCCTCATTCCAGAACCATTCATCAATGCCTCATCACATTCGCTCATAATTGAGCTGAAAGTCGTGTGGAGAATGAAATAGGTGAGAGAAACCAATGGGAGACGAATTTGATTCGTCTACTTCTGAAGCTTGGACTTCTAGTTCTGCTGCTTGAGACTGAGCACTATGAAATAACAGCCATGGGAAAACGGTGGGCGTCAATCGGGTAAATAACAACAAAGAGCAAATCATCCACTAACAGATGACAGAGTGTGCATCCAAAAATGCACAGACGGTATTTTCTGCAAAAGCGGATTGTCAATCCATGTCTAACAAAGAAATATTGATAAACTGGATTCTGAAAGAGGCTTCAAAAAAGCTTTAATTTTTGTTAGAAATGCCATCATCAAAATGTAGTTTTCAGAAAAACTACCTTAAATGTGGATGGTCTGTTGTATTCCGTATGGAAGGTCCCATCCCTAAAAGGAACACAAAACTAAGATCAATTGCAGAGTTCATGGTTCTTAGTAATAATTCATGAGATCTTCATCTACCATTGTTACATGGATCTCAGAAAATGAAGACTGTTCTTACTTGTAATGCAGGACCTCGACTCCTTTGGTTTTTGAGCTGGGATCTACCTTGACTTTTTTGCAGAGTTTGCGGCCTTCTGAGTCCCTGAGGTGGGAAACATACATTAAAACATGAATATTAGCTAACCGTGCCAAGCATTATAGCATTTTCTAGAGAAGTTATTCACATCACACGGCCAAGATGTGCTGCAGTTTGGTAATTTTTCACTCAAGTGACATCTCTTAAAGCAGTAGTTCACTTTAAAAAAAAAAACTTTTGCTGATAATTTACTCACCCCCATGTCATCCAAGATGTCCATGTCTTTCTTTCTTCAGTTGAAAAGAAATTAAGGTTTTTGATGAAAACATTCCAGGATTTTTTTCCATATAATGCACTTTACTGGGCTCCAAACAGTTCAAGGTCCAAAAGACAGTTTCAAACTGTTCAAAGGGCTTTAAACGATTATAGACGATGAGGGTCTTATCAAGCGAAACGATCGGCCATTTCAAAAAGAAATTAACAAAGTTTAATCTTTTTTCGAGTCAATTCGTTCATTTTGTTCGTTGAACGAACCAAATGACTCGAAAAAAGTTCGAACAGGAGAGTCACAACGAGCGTTTGAACTTATTAAACTTAAACTTTGTTATTTATTTTTTAAATGACCGATCATTTCGCTTGATAAGACCCTTATTCATCGTCTGGAATCGTTTAAAGCCCTTTGAACACTTTGCACTGAAACTGTCTTTTGGACCTTGAACGGTTTGGTTCCCACTGAAGTCCATTATATGGAGAAAAATGCTGGAATGTTTTCATCAAAAACCTTAATTTCTTTTCGACTGAAGAAAGAAAGACATGGACATCTTGGATGACATGGGGTGAGTAAATTATCGGCAAAAGTTTTTTTTTTTTTAAAAGTGAACTACTCCTTTAATGTGGTCCAAGACCTCTGTTGGTATCCCTTGTTGCATGGTATCCTTAACGCCGCCTTCACACTGGCAGTTGAAATCAGCTACATAATACGCAATATGTCCCCCAACGGACGTCATACTACATAGTGAAAAGCGTCGGAAGCAGGTAGAACAAAAATGGCGGAGAGATTAGAAAGGTTGATTCTGTCAGTTCTGCATGATCTCTCTGATGAGGGTTATAAAGATATTAATAGGAAGTCTGCCGTATGAGGAAAGTTGCTCAGGACGTTGACATGTCATGTCGACTAAAAAATGTGCTATAGTGGTATAATTTCAGTTAGGGATGCACCGATCCACATTTTTTCACTTCCGATCCGATCCCGATACCTGACTTTGGATATCGGCCGATACCGATACTTTTCCGATACCAGAGCTGTGTTTGCTTTAATAGTATTTATCATTATTGTTGATTTTATATGATGCTGAAATAAACTCCTCTCTACAGGCAAGGATGATATACGTATGTATGTATGTCAATATATATATAAATATATATATATATATATATATATATTAAACAATAGATAGACAATTAAACAAAGATACACATTATACAGGCCTACACAGTGCTTTAATTTCAGGAAGGTCTACAAACATTATTCAGGTTGGTCTTAAAAAGAATTATAATAAAGTAATCAAAAGTAAAATAGCACTGCAAAGTTTATCATAGATAGATTTATGGTTATTAAAGCTGAAGTAATTCATTCAAGAGCTGTGAGTGATTTTCTCTTTGCCTTTGGTTGTTTGATTCTCAGTAATGTCGCAATCGTCACATTTATGCTGCTGCCCCTTTAAGAACGAGTTCAGATTTCATAGTCTACTGATGCACCATATTTTCTCCCAAATATTTCCATAACTACGTTCATTTTAGACATAATAAATTGTTTAAGTGTTAATCTCCAAGTCGGTCGGTTTGACATTTTTGTGCAGGCTACATTTGATCGTTTAGACGCGCATATGAAGCCCAGATTATAATTTGCTTGTCTTGTTGCGGTCTGTTTCGGAGCGCGCCGCACTGGAAACAGCATCTCTTGCGCAAATTTTGTGCTTTTAATAGCTCTTTTTATTATTAAAAGCGTCCCGCAATTTAGTAACAGCAGAGACTGCATTTTACTACAATCATCGATCGTGCTGATTCTGTCTTAAAGTTTGAGTTTTAGGGAGAAATGACAGCGCACCGCCGCGATGGGAAGGAAGTTGGCTAGACAGAATGCGGCTATTGTTTTTAATGTTTTTTTTTTTTTTTACCTCAATATATTCTTTAATATTTGGAAATCAGACTAATATCACAGATCTAAAGTGTAACCAGGCTACGTACGTGCGTGCTGTTGCACCGCGTGAGAGATCTCTCTCTTTCTCTTCTGGACTGCGAATTGCAAACATGCATCAAATAGTTTAATTAATACGGCTTTGCAAACATTGCACTTTGCCGTCTTGCTCTGCTGCGGTGTTTCCAGTGTGTGAAGTATTTCCACCATATGATTTCCACACAGCGAACCTGCTAGCTGGCTGCAAACTGCGGAATGGATTTCCTGAGCGGGGGTGTGTCTCATTGAGTCCTATGTTTTACAGTCACTGATTGAGCTGCACCTCCGTTCAGGATATCCATTCCACAGTTTGCAGCCAGCTATAGCAGACTAGCAGGCCCGGCGGGAATCACTTTTGGAGTCATTTCAGCAGCCAACGTTAAAGCGCAGACATGGATCATAAATATCGGATTTCTCCGCAGGTTGGATCGGAAAAATCCGATACGTGAATAATGCTGGTATCGGTCCCGATACCGATACTGGATCGGATCGGCCCCATCCCTAATTTCAGTAGTTCGATGCCTGCTTACAATTTAATTGTATTAACTGCCCTAACAAAGTTAGAAAGTCATGAAAATAAAAAAAAAAATGACAAGACAACTTATTATAAAATCATTATTTATTTTATCAAAAGTTAAGAATTCAGGTTTGTTTATCAGTACCATAGCAACGCTCAACTTCCGCTGGAACTGACGAATAGGAACCGTCTGTAGTTTTTCGCAAGAGTACAATTTTTTGAACGCATCCGGATGACCAACGGACACGATTTTCTTTGCACCGCACTCGGTCGGACCCGTTTCGGACCCATTTGCATGCGGTCTGCGAATCTCCATAGGAAATGAATGACTTCCGGTCGTTTCGGAGCCGTATCGTAGCGGATTTCAACTGCCAGTGTGAAGGCGGCGTAAGAGCCTTCTCCAACACCACAACTGAAAGGCATCAATCCTCATTCGAGAATTTTATTCATAGTCCAGTTTTCACATCCATATGTTAATATAGGAAACAATTGCCTGGGCTGGCTATTATTTCAGGTGTGCAGTCTCCAGTTTGGTCAATCATCGATCCTAAGAAGCCGAAGTACTTTTTTCGTTGATGGTTACTTTAATTGCACTGGTTCCAGCTGTTGACATCGTTTTTGTATTTTTGACGTTCAGGTGGAGTCCCATCTTTTCACTTTCCTTTTGAATTTTTACTATAAGGCGTTTCAAGAACATGTTTGGTTTCTGCTAATAAGGTTGTCTCATCAGCATATTTCCGTCGCCAATCTTCACATCTATTGAATCGTTCCAGTTACAATTTTGCACTTTGTTTGCTACCTGAATTCAAACATAGTAATTGAATTGGATATTAAAGATACTATCAATTCAAGCATGAATGGCACACAACCCAAGAAGAAATGCAAGCAAAACAAAGTTTGAAGCAACCATGTTCAGTACAGTGTCTGCAAGCGCAATCAATTAACGTCATACTTTTTGTGCAAACACAGAGGCGAAAGCGAACATCAAGTCATAGCGAATCATGCTCAACAAATATTATAATCACATTATTCTATTATAACACAGGCCCTTGAAGGACATTTGTCATGCAAATTGATGCAGCCAAAAAGTGAAGTGATACAATTAATAATGTCCCAAGACATTTAATAGATTGCTGTAGCAGCAATACGAGACCGCTCATGAGAAGCGACAGATGACCACAGCAATAAGCTAATGTAAGGGCCGCCTCTAAGTTTTGGCAAACCCTGTCATTCTTTTTTTTTTTTTGAAGGACAAGACATTCAGCTTCACATGAAGTCTGCCTGCTTGAATTCAGAGCCATAGGTCTCCAGATAAGAAAAGTGAAATGTTTTTCCTCTTCGCTCTGCTTTAGTGTGTTCTTACAGCTGAAGAGCACACTGCAAAAAGTCCTGAGCATTAAATAGATTTTGTACGACTATGTGGTACTGGTGATAGCAAACATTCCACAATCCGGCATACTTTTCATCCCAAGCAGGACTAAACAATAAGACCAGCCTGTCTGTCTGGAGGTCAGTGTAAACATCGCTCGAGACAGTTCACACAACTGTCACTTGCCAGATCTGAACAGTGCTGCACCACAAATTTGTATCATTTGCAAGTGTTTTTAAGCCTTGCCAATTTAAATATCCAAGCACAAGACGACAAGAAAGAGAACTCCATTCGATAGTGAGAGAAGTTGTGTGCTCACAAATCCAAAGCCCAGAAAGCTGCTTCTCAGACAGCAAGCAAATGAATAAAGCTCTTTCACATCATTTCATGTCAAAAAACAGTAAACAGTAATGGTGCGTTCACACCAGACGCAAATAGCACATCAGGCGCGAATGATTTCAATGTTAAGTCAATGCAAAGACGCGTTAAGGCCGTGTGTCCACCAAAGCATTTTTCCACGCGCTTTGCGTATGTTTTCAATGGGAGCTGAGCGGTTTTTTTTCACGCTGAAGCGCCGAACGCCCGGCGTTTTTACTGGTCGCTGGGAGTTGAAAAATGTTCAACTTTGGATAAAACGCAGCGCTCATCACTGTCACTTTTTACCCAACCGTCCAATCACAGTGGAGGAGGGGCGGGACTAATACCACACCGATCAACTGTCAACATTCAAGCTGCTGCGGATATTCTGTATCATACTGTAGCAACGAAACGTCTCAATGGAAAAAAAAAACGCTGCGCTGCCAAAACGCTCTCAAGCGCCCAAAGCACGGCGTCTTCAGCAGAGCGTCTAGCATTTTCAGCTGGCTAAAAACGTTTTGCTGGATACACGGCCTAAGCACGTAAAAATTCCTGCGGCACGAATATGGCGCAGAGTACGGCGCGGTAGGCGCGAATACGCCTCGTTCACACGAATTGAGCGTCTGGCGCGTTAAGCGCGTTACGCGCAAATGATTTAGTGCTATTTGTGCATTCGCGCGTTTGACGCGAATTCCCGTCTGCCGCCCTGAGTTGAAAAATCTGAACTTTTGCGCCGCGTTAACCAATCAGGAGCCAGCTGCTTGCTCATGTGGTGAAGGATCTGGATGCTTCGATAAATTATTTTGTAATATGACTCAATGCCAGGTGTGGTTCTAATGCACAACAAAGCAAATATTTTATCACTTAAAACTTTATTTCAATATACGAGACATGTTCATCTTGTATTGAATGTTATTTATTCCATATCTAGATTATATGAAATATTATTATGATGTCAAGACACCCAACATACATGTGCATAAATTCGTGTCTGGACGTGAGAGAGAGAAAAATCACAGGACATGTTAATAACTTTTGGGGGCTGGCTCTATTTATCATCAAAAATCAAAATCATACTTCCACCGCGGGACAGGTGGAAGTACCGCTGACAGCAGCCGTCATCCAGGCGCAGCTCCTCGAGCAACCAAATGGTGAAATTCACCAAACGGTTCGCCTCTGAAGGGTCCGGTGGACACAAATACGGCGACGATTATCCCCAGTTCTGCTCTCAAAAGCAAATACAGAGCAGTGACTCTCTCGATGAATGCTCGATCAATATAAAAAAGATGGCCGCCAATGGGTTTCGATTCTGACGCATGTAAATTTCGCTTCAAACTTTTGTTTTTACATGCGTCAGTTTCACTCTTGACGTGCAAATGAACACAAAGTGGTCAAGTGTCAAACTAGACGCGATGCACGCGAATTTGACGTGCTATTCGTATCCGGTGTGAACATTTATATAGTTTGTGTTATATCTTTCAATATAAACAGTTGAGAAATAAAACGCACGTGTAACAGTTTATTAGATCCATGCAGCTCTTAAAGTGACAGCAGCCTAATAAACCAACCTGCTGACTGAATGACTTTTGTAACTTTAAAAAGGATTAATATACATTTAAATACAAATACATTTTTATGCAGTGCTAGTTTTTAAGTTGATTTTAATTTTCTCTAACTGAAAATTTCTGCTAGACTTGAAAAAAAAAACATAAAAAGCAGTGTTTATTTTATTTGTTCTATTATATTTGTGCTATTGCTCGTAATTGAACAAAGACAACAACTAGGCCTATTTTATGTATTTATTACTTTTTGTGGTGAGCAAAATTTTGGCAGGGCAAGTAAAAGAAAAGAAATGCAACACTGGACCGACCGGGTTAATTCCATGTGCTTTATTGTGGGAAATATTAGATATGTTAGATAAACCTATCGAACATAAAATCAATGTAGCATTAAAAGTAGCTAGATTTAAACCTCAAATGTCTTTATCACAAGTAGCCATTTGGACCCTTTCTACAGTACGTGATAAGTAAACATTTGCAGCTCTCAATTTTTACACAAAAAGTAATACATTTATTATGCTCAACAATTCAACCTTGTTACTCAAGTTATTGTAAAAAAACATTATCAACAATCAACAATATTTTAACTTATGGGAAATACAAGTTAAATAAATAACAATTACACATTTGGTTTTAAACTATTTAGCTCTAGAAATGTAAATTTGATGTGCATTTCAAAAACAGAAACGGCTGTTTCTATTTATATCTAGTTTAACTTCCTGACTGAGGCTGACGATCAATTTTCTGAAAACTTTGTACTTTTAACTGGCCAATTGATGAATAAACAAATACAGCCTTTGTTTATAAGAATTTCTGGCCCTATTTGTATCCTATTTATGGCAAAGTGCCACAAAGGGATTCAAAATTCTGCGGTTGCTAAACTCATTGCACAAAAAAAATGAACACTCCAGATCCAGACAAATTCATCTTTGTCATACAGCCAATGACAAAACAAAAACACAACAGCAACAGAGCACTCCATCTTAACACTCACACCTCAACAGAATCTGAGAACAGAAAAGGCCCACAATTACCTGGTCCCACAGTCACCGCACATACACCCACACCCTCCCAAAGACATCCAGATATCGCTCCATTGAAAAGACTTCCCTTGAGCGATAATGAGCATGGAAATGTATTACATAAGGACAAATAGGAGCAGAGAGGACTCAGCAGCGATCTAAAGCCCCATGCTAATGGAAATTCAAAGAGACAGAATTCAATTATGCTTCTGACAGCATCCACCCCCAACCAGCTCCATCCCTTAAAGGTAGATGAGACGCCATCATTAGCGTTCTGCATTTCCCACATAACGCCTTTGTGGGAGGACCGAGATAGGTGCGGCGGAGATCAGAGCTCAGTCTGTCATGTGGGAAACTCAATTATGCATGCTGTGTGTTGAAAGAACTGACTCAGGATCACAGATGGCAATAAGCACACATGCTTCGACATATGCCCTCCCTCAGCCTCTATGACCCTGGTCGGTACTCCAAAATAAATGGTCATCCTATTCAAGCGCAATACACTATTCTAAAGCATGAGTCATCTGTCAAGTCAATAAGTTTTGTGTGCAGGGGGTTTGGAAAAACAGTTAGTGGCTGAGATTGCGGTCTTCAAACAAGTTGAGAGGGAAAAAAAATTAAGTTTGAAGGTTCCGTGAAAAAGTAGCTGGCCTATTTCAACAAATCTTCGCAAAATATCCAATTGAATCGTTCAGTCTCCAGGATTATTGCATTCCCAATTTCTTCACACTGACCCCACTCTGTCCATGATCTACTTCCTTAATGGTATCCCCAAGTGGATTGCAGTTGGCCATCTCTCAGGTCCCTGTCATCTGTAGAAAATATGTGGGCATATCTCTGCTTTGCTCCATCACACTGCTGCCTGTGAGGAGTTACTTTTTTTAAACCAAGCTTTATATAAGTTGTTCGCAAGGGGACTTGATGTACCCAAGATGGTCTCAAAAAGGTGCTTTAAGGATTGGTTCTGGAAAAAGAAACCATGCTGGCTAAGCTAGAACATACGGAGGCGTATTGCATTTACTTGAAGAAAAAAAATCTACTCTGTTTTTTCTGAATTAACGAGTTCATTTTTCATGAGAAAAAAAATTTGCTCTGTTTTTCTGAATTAACGAGTTAATTTTTCATGAGAAAAAAAATTTGCTCTGTTTTTCTGAATTAACGAGTTAATTTTTCATGAGAAAATTTTTTTTTGCTGTTTTTCTGAATTAATGAGTTAATTTTTCATGAGAAAATTTTTTTTTGCTCTGTTTTTCTGAATTAATGGGTTAATTTTTCATGAGAAAAAAAGTTTTTGCTCTGTTTTTCTGAATTAATGAGTTAATTTTTCATGAGAAAAAAAAATTCAGAAAAACAGAGCAAAAAAAAAATAAAAAATCCATGAAAAATTAACTCGTTAATTCAGAAAAACAGAGCAAAATATTTTTTTTCGCATGAAAAATTAACTCATTAATTCAGAAAAACAGAGCAAATTATTTTTTTTCTCATGAAAAATTAACTCATTAATTCAGAAAAACACAGCAAAAAAAAATTTCCATGAAAAATTAACTCGTTAATTCAGAAAAACAGAGCAAAAACTTTTTTCTCATGAAAAATTAACTCATTAATTTAGATAAACAGAGCAAAATATTTTTTTTCTCATGAAAAAATTAACTCATTAATTCAGATAAACAGAGCACAATATTTTTTTTCTCATGAAAAAATTAACTCATTAATTCAGATAAACAGAGCAAAATATTTTTTTTTCTCATGAAAAAAATTAACTCATTAATTCAGAAAAACACAGCACAAAAAATTTTACATAAAAAATTTTACACAAAAAAACAGAGCAAAATATTTTTTTTCTCATGAAAAACAGAGCAATTTTTTTTTCTCATGAAAAATTAACTCGTTTTTGCTCGTGGATTGCTAAATATGCAAAACATCTAAACTACTTTTGTAACATCTCTTTCTAAAAGCAGAGAAAGACGCTGAGAAGATGCTGAGCTGTAGCACTCGCATGAACTGAACTGGAATACAATGGAACAAGATAAGCCACAAGAAAATACAAGGTAATCACCACCAACATTGATGTAAACTTGGCCTGTGCAATCAATTATGAATAAAATTAAACGGTGCATTCACTGTCTGAGTAGGTACTACATTTTAATTTGAACTTACTTAACGATATAGTATATAGTAGTATGAATAAAACTCGGACATACTAGTATTACGTGACATGGCTAGTGTTTTTCGAATACTATTTGAACATACTACTCTGTACTCAATACTGTTTTACCCATACCAAGTATTCGATTTCGGACACAGTAAAAATTCTCCTGGACATTTTAAAATAAAAATAGTTCAAGGTTACATTAACATACAAACTGTATGTTAATGTAGTTATAGTTATAGACCAGAAACATCCTCTCTAGTCTAAAACACCATCTATTACCTCCATACCGCATGTTTTGTTGTTTATATTAGAATGTCACAGCTGGTATAAAGACACAATATCAGTATTAGAGAAATACCAACAATTTGATCAGGATGTCAGCTGCCTTAACCTAAGTGGCAAAAAAAGTACACTAGCAGTAACCTGCTCAAATACAAGAGCCAAATCGATATGGACTCACCCACAATTCACCCAGGCGATGGTACCCTGACCTTTCACGGCCTGAGCCACATCAGACAGCAGCTTTAGATGAGAATCTCCAGATGAAGCTGAGGACACACACACAAAAAAAAAACATTTAGAAGACTGTAGAAGAGACAGTAACACTCTTAAATATCATAAGCTTGTATGCAACACTGTCCCCATGGCACCTGGTGGCCCACATTGAGCCTGCATTTCGCCTGCAGAGAGCACATGCTATAAATAGCCTCAATTATAAAGCTTGCATTCACTGTATCTTGTTTTTTTTCATAATACACGAAATTAAAGATTAAAGATTAAAGATTTTATATACCATTAAATTAGTTTGTTTTTTAAGAAGAATTTTAAAAAGGTGTTTACATTAATGTGTTTCATTCTGATTGCACTATTAGTCAGATTAATCAACTATTAGGCTGTATATGTACTAAAACTTTGAAATAAATGCAGGGCAATATATGAATACATAATTTTAATTTTGTCATTTGTTTATTTTTGTAAGGAAAAAGAATGACGTGGATTCACATACAAACATGATTCCCATCACTCTCTTTAGAGTAACATTTCAGGTGAAACACAGGAGTATAAGTGACTTTATAATGTTACAAAAATTCCTATTTCAAATAAATTCTGTTCATTGGAACTTTCTATTCATCAAAAAATCTTAAAGAAATTATCAGTTTACACAATATTAAGCAGGACAACTGTTTTACATGATAATAATAAGAAATGTTTCTTGAGCACCAAATCAGCATATTAGATGATTTCTGAAGGATCATGCGTCACTGTAGACAGGAGTAATGTCTTACTTTATATTGATAAATGTTGAATAAAAAATACAAAAAAGTTAATTACATACACACTCACCTAAAGGATTATTAGGAACACCATACTAATACTGTGTTTGACCCCCTTTCGCCTTCAGAACTGCCTTAATTCTACTTGCCATTGATTCAACAAGGTGCTGAAAGCATTCTTTAGAAATGTTGGCCCATATTGATAGGATAGCATCTTGCATTTGATGGAGATTCGTGGGATGCACATCCAGGGCACGAAACTCCTGTTCCACCACATCCCAAAGATGCTTTATTGAGTTGAGATCTGGTGACTGTGTGGGCCATTTTAGTACAGTGAACTCATTTTTATGTTCAAGAAACCAATTTGAAATGATTTGTGCTTGGTGTCATGGAGCATTATCCTGCTGGATAAAGCCATCAGAGGATGTGTACATGGTGGCCATAAAGGGATGAACATGGTCAGTAACAATGCTCAGGTTGGCCGTGGCATTTAAACAATGCCCAATTGGCACTAAAGGGCCTAAAGTGTGCCAAGAAAACATCCCCCACACCATTACACCACCACCACCAGCCTGCACAGTGGTAACAAGACATGATGGATCCATGTTCTCATTCTGTTTACGCCAAATTCTGACTCTACCATCTGAATGTCTCTACAGAAATCAAGAGTCATCAGACCAGGCAACATTTTTCCAGTCTTCAACTGTAGTGGAGATGAGTGGTACCCGGTGGGGTCTTCTGCTTTTGTAGCCCATCCGCCTCAAGGTTGTGCGTGTTGTGGCTTCACAAATGCTTTGCTCTGTGGTAACGAGTGGTTATTTCAGTCAAAGTTGCTCTTCTATCAGCTTGAATCAGTCGCCCCATTCTCCTCTGACCTCTAGCATTAACAAGGCATTTCCGCCCACAGGACTGTCGCATACTGGATGTTTTTCCCTTTTCACACCATTTTGTAAACCCTAGAAATGGTTGTGCGTGAAAATCCCAATAACTGAGCAGATTGTGAAATACACAGACCGGCCCGTCTGGCACCAACAACCATCCCACGCTCAAAATTGCTTAAATCACCTTTCTTTCCCATTCTGACATTCAGTTTGGAGTTCAGGAGATTGTCTTGACCAGGACCACACCCCTAATTGCATTGAAGCAACTGCCATGTGATTGGTTGATTAGATAATTGCATTAATGAGAAATTGAACAGGTGTTCCCAATAATCCTTTACAGTAGGTGAGTGAGATATATATATATATATATATATATATATATATATATATATATATATATATACTATACACACTACAGTATTTGATCAGTACACGAATCCAGATGTTCATAAAATCAAACTTTTATAAAGTTTCATAAAATCAAACAAAAAGTTTTTTTTATTTACATGAACTCAAGTTCACAAAAAAAGTAGTCTGGTCTAGTTACGAACACGGTACATTGTTGCACACACATCTTTCATTTTCTTTAAAATGTGGGGTGAAGGTTGTCATCAGGGCAAGTGCTATATTTACTTGGTGATAAAAAGGGTAGACCAGGTAAATTAATAAATAGTATATAATTTTAAAAAACCCAAAAAAGTGAAGTGAAAGTTGTTCTCCAATTTCACAAGCTTTTCAGCCCATGGTTCTCACTTTGATAATGAAAGCAATTTGCCAACACACCTCGGTGCGGAACAACAGGACACAGCGTGAAAGAGCTAAGTGTAAAAACACAGTGACAGTTTTACTACACCACAGATTTACACATTTGTGGATCTAATATTACACCACTGAACCTGCAATCTGCTTCTCTTCCCATTAATCACACCGGCCAAGGTCAAAGGTACAATCATTTCAGGGTTCTGCCTATCAGTACGTCTTGGTTTTAATTTAATCTAATGAACCTAATTGAAGCAAATACCTTTTTGAATGAGAAGTGCCTGTTAACCACCTGCTCACGAAGGTGTTCCTATAGTCTAAAGCAACTATCACACTTAGCACGCAGGTTGCATCTAATGGAAATTCACAGGATGAGCAGCGCAAGTCAGCCATCAATCAAACACACTGTTCGATACACAGTCTTATCCAATGACCTCATGTGCTCGAAATGAGTCGTGAATTATGAAACAAATAAATCTTGCACAGCAAAACCTTGAGAGGCTCTTTCCTTGCTTTGTGGGTGGGAGATTGTTTATGGATTGTTCATCCATACGGTACCCATATATGGCCCTGTGCCTGCTAGATTTGCTAATAACAGCCACAGCCAGGAGTGATGCAAATGAATATGCAGTGTTAGGGGGTTGTTTCTATCTAATGGCTGGGAAGGAGAAAAGCATTACATTAAGTTGAGGGTGCTGAAGTTGTTATGCTTATCTGTTCTTTAAGTTCTTCTCTGTCTATGGCCATAAGATTTATATTTACTCCGCTAATGAGTGTGGTAAGTACAGAAAACTCCAAGTGTGCTGTACAGAAGGTACCTACCTTTTGTGACATATGGTAGCAGGTTTGTTGGCATATACTGCAGCAGAATCATAGCTCTATAGTCTCAATGAATTTTCCCTTAGGGCATGTAACACATACTGTACACTTCTAGCAACGCAAGCTTAACGTTATGAAACATGTTCCTAAATGTGCCAGGATGCAAATCACAATTCTCAGGCAAAACAGAAACATCTGCTTCTATGGTGAGTTCTCTTTCAGGTTAAATACTGTCATGGCTGAACAGTAGACAATCCTGCTGAGCAAGTTAAAGCCAGCATGTTTTTAGCTAACACAGGGTTGGAACAGTAAGGATTCTTCTTCGTTCATCCTCGGAATACAAATTAAGATATTTTTTATGAAATTTGAGAGCTGTCTCACTCCTCCGTAGGCTTCTAGGAAATTTCATTCTGCCGGCCCAGAAAATGTAGTAAAAACATTGTTGTTTTTGTGCTTCACAGCCATGTCCAACTGATCTGAATCAGTTGTCCAATGTCCAACTGAATCATGTCCAACGTTTGCACGTGTACGTCACTCACTGTTTACACAGAGATTTCGGAAGTTTTAACTTTCACTAAACATATTTAGATATGCAGGAAATCGCAATGGAAGATGATTTCGATATATCTAAATAGGTTTAGATCTTCATAGTGAAAGGTAAAACAATCACATCCAGTGGAACGTTGGAAACGGTTCATTTGGACATTGGACAACAGCTGATTCAGATCCGTTGGACATGGCTGTGGCTACCCAAGGTAAAAACGATATAAATACTGTTCGTTTTCTCACACAAACCGCTCGTTTCGTGTCTTAGGCCATCAATGTGTACTTACATTTACGAGTCATTAAATCATGTTTAATTTGGACTTCTCTTTGCATGCTCTTTGAGGTGAAGGCAGGGTGGACCCCCAAAACCTCCATTATATGACTGACAGACAACAACAGTTTGACTGAAAAATGTCAAAATTGAAAATACTGTGGAAACAAAGGCACCTACTGTACATCTTGGATGCCCTTGAGGTAAGCTAAAACATACAAAAATAATTTCAAAGTGACCTATCCCTTTAATTACAGGTAACTAATTTTATACCAAACCCTAACCTCAACTCCTAATTAATATTAACCAGTACTTATTTAAGTACAATGTAACTACATCAGTAGTACCCAGATTTATTTTAAAAATAAAGATGGGTTTCTTTTTTTTACAACAAGAAAAAGATACTTTTCCCCTATAAAAACTATATACTAAAACACATCTATTGGCAATACATCTGTATATTAAGATATCTTGGCATCTTTGGCAGCAAAAGCTGTAATACTTTTATTGCATCTGAAAAACAACAGTTTGGAGATAGACTGACCTGACTTGGTGTATAAAACAAGAACATTGGTTCTGGTCCTCAGAAGTTTCTTGAAATCCTTGTGGTCATTGACTTTCTCTATGAGTGGAGACATCTTCGCTGCCTGCAGGGCGGATGACACTGCGACCTGAGGAGGTGAGACAGACAGACAGAGGTCATCATTTTTCACTGTCAAGGCCAAACACCACAGGCAGTTCAAAACAATATCCTGAACTGCATGGCATTCGTGTAGTCATGACAGTGTGTCAAACCTAAAAGAAATGACAACAGCCATGACAAACAAGAGCCAACATACCATAAAAGTATATACATCACATCAGTATACTCATATATCACTCTGTTACCGATTAGAAACAACTGGAAAGCAGCTTAAAGTCAGTGTTGGTCACAGATGCATTAAACAAATGAAATTAAATAATAAAAATGTTCCTAAAAAGTGCCCTATAATAGCCCCTGAATTTGTGCTTTGAAGGGAGATTTCTGCTGTTAAGACTATGCTCTCTCTGCCACACTCTCCATCAGTCTTCCCAGTTCGGATGGAACTAAGCTGATAAAGCGACAACAACAGATAAAGGTGCTGTCATCTAAAGAAGAGGAAAATGACAAGATCAGACAGGCCATGTCACAAATAGAGACAGTGACCCAACCTATCATACGTCCTTATCGCTTGAACGGAAAAGACACTACCACAATGAGTAGAAATTAATGTTTATCCATTAGTGGACAAGACAGGTCAAATGTTATTTACAAAATGACATGCTGAAAGAAAACTCATTTGGTCTGTCGGGACCCCATCTGATAGCTTATCAACACCCTTTGGTAGAGTTTCCACATCCTAGACATTGAAGAGAAACCTACAAAGACAGTAAATCACAAGTTAAACTTTGAAAACTTTTTTTTGTATAACCACTCATGCAGTAAATACAGAATTCCCATCCGAGTCGCCATCAAGCATCCATCCCATTAAAGGAGGCTAAACTTTAAAGAGGTTTTATCATAAGAAACCAAATTCACCTTGATCTTTTGAGATAACAGCTTGATGTACTGTGAAAACACACTAACGTTCAGAACTCAAAACTTCCATCCAGTTCCAAAAAGAGCATACATTGAAACTAAGCTATACAAACATCTGAATTTAGAAGGATCTCAGCTTTAGTACTGAGCAACTGAAGTTCCTTTTAAACACAAAACCTGATTATTTCAGTCTGATTTTAACAGTATGTGTGGAGCATAGAGTGCCGCACTCCATCTTGGGAGTTTGCATCGCTGTGGTTTCCTCAACAAACGCCAATAGGATTTTTCCATTGGCTTTTTCATAAACAAAAGTTTATGATTCTTACACATTGTTTATCAAGAACATTCGCAACTTTTGAAGCCTAAAAGTAAAAAAAAAAAAAGTTTGCAAGACATAAATACAACGAGGCTGTAAAAGTAGACTATATTGAATAGTCTCTGTTGTTAGCTGTTTTTCAGATGCGTTTTAAATTGTAGAATAAAATGTGAAAATATCTTGTGTTACCACAGACCGCAAGCATTAAACCAAAAAAACACTAAAAAGTCATTTTGTGAAGTCATTTAATATGCAAAGGTGTATTAAAGGTGCATCAATAAAACTAGGAAATTTACTAACTAAATTTACAACTAACAGTGTAGGAGAAAAACATCATTCAGAACAATGCATTCTCCTAGCTTGGTAATACCAAACTCTGCTACTTTGCTTCGCTTCGTAGACGTGGCTTCATTGAAAAGTGTTTTCTTTATCGCGAGGGGGCGCTTGTCTTAAGTATAAAATCATTGGTTACCTGTAATCCAATCACATAACGTTTGTTTGGTTATGCGCCAGCTCAGCCGCATCGAACTAAACCTGTAAACACATAATGCCTGGTTCAGATTGCACGATTTTGGCACGATCCGTTTGACGTAGGGTGTCGTGGGGATTCGTAAACGACAACGGGCATGAGTACGCTTCTCAGACTCACAAATTCTCTACATGAGAGACAATGGCCAGTGACCTGACTAAATTCTTCACGGCACATTCTGTTGAGTAACACCATTGCATCTGGACAAACGTTAGGGATAGTTGGCCCAAAAATTAACAGTTGACATTCTTTAAGATACTGTATCTTTTGGGTTCAGCAAAAAAAAAAAAAAAAGTAATTCCTACAGGTTTAGAACCACTTGGAGTTGAGTAAATGATGACAGAATTTAAATTTTTGGGTGAACTATCCGTTTAACCCAAAAAGTCTCTGATAGTCCAGCATTATCATGTCCCAGGTCTTAGCTGGAATCCTCATGCAGGGTAGACATGGGTAAATTAAGGTAAAGGTGGTCATTTTCTGCACCACTAGAGGCACCAAATGGAATTGTAAGATGTCTGAATGGCCTGATTGTACCCGACAGCAACAGCATTAGCTCAACCAATGGCGTGAGACTGATGGAGGCCCCCACCTAGGACTACTGTACCTGATTGTTTGAACAACTGCAGACCCTTTACCTTCATAATTCCATATGGTGCCACCAGCAGGGCCTGAAGTTAATTTTTTCGGCCACCGGCCACTGTGGCAGGTGGATTTAAAAATTCACCCGCCATAGAGACTTTTTACCAGCCATTTTTTTTTTTGCCTCATAAACGTAAAAAAAAAAAAACAAAAAAAAAAAACAAACAAACCCGGGAATTTCACAATATTGTTCTTTAACTTGTAAGAACACACATTTTAGTGCTGTCAAGTAATAATAACTCTAATAACATACATTTAAAAAAAATTATTTTTATTCATTGATTTTGACAGACACACACACACACACACACACACACACACACACACACACACACACAACATATATAGTATACTCAACAGATAGACCTACCGCAGCTCGTAAACAAATCACACGCGGCTGTGTTGATGGCGGATTTAGTCACGTACAGGTCTTACTCTTAACAGCTTTTAGTTACAGCGTTCAGGAACGGTTAAATATGAACTAAATTAATAATGTTATTACTGATAAAATTACCGGGTACCGGACATTTTCTCACCGGTTCCCAACTCCCAACATGCACAGTTGCACACGCACACACATCTGTGCAACTGTCATTGTACTTTAACCTACAACAGCGACGCGTTACATTATCTCATCCCATCTCATCAACAGTTTAATACTCGCACACGTAGTCAGAAAAAGAGCCTCATCTTCTTTCTGATCGCATGAACGTTACGAAACAACAGTCGCTGTCATAAATCAGCCGCTCACGAACCTTGCCATTGCCGCCGATTGTTCACTTTGTATTAAAATGTCTTCTTTACTTTTCTTTTTCTCATCCTCATCTTTTTGTTGGCTGTTTGTTTTGTTTCAGCTGGCCTCTTTACCCCAGTAATGTGCCGCCACATTTTTGCTAAAGTCCACCGCAATAGCGGACTTCGTTGAAATGTAAAAATCCTAATGAATCACTCAATTCTCATTGGCTACCCGCCAATGTGGCAGGTAGATTGACAGTGTTACCCGCCATAAGCAAAATTCACCCGCATTTGGCAGGTGGTCGGGTGTTAATTTCAGGCCCTGGCCACCAGTGGTGCAGAAATTAAATACTTCACCTTTAACACTTGCTTAGGCCCAAATGAGAGTAAAACCTGAAAGATGACACTCATTGACGCAAGGGAAAGCAAATTGCAAGTCTTTACCAACTTTTTTTCTCCAAAACTTAATGTGGCAACACATGTGGAATATTCCATTAAAGGGGATAGTTCACCCAAAAATGAAAATTATATCATTAATTATTCACCCTCATGTCTTTCCTAACCCGTAAAACTAGTAGTCATAGTCTAGTCTATACAGTATTTAATGCAATTACATCAGAAGTAACTGTAATTTACTAAATAAATAAGAGCAAACCCTTCCCTTACTTTACGTTTTCAATGGAAAAGTAATTAAATTACAGTAATTACTCCCAACATGGATTATATATTAGGCCTAAATACATTTCTCAATTCACCTGCCAATGGTAAGTAAAATGTTTTTTTTTTCCATTTTCTGTGGATTAAAGATAAAAGGACAAGGCTCACACGATCTGTTCCTTCCTGAAATGAGGAATTTCATTCAGTGGCGTGCTTTTCCTTAACATTGTATGAGCAAATGGGGTCCAGTGGAGTGGACAACCTGTACTGACAGGGTGACATCCAATACCTTGGGTGCCAGCGAATGTGTGAATATTAAAGTCAGGGCTAATTAAAGTACTGCAAAGCTGAGAGACCTGAAAAATCACACCTTCTCTGAATTCAGCCGTGTTGACACAGGGAGCAGACGTGGTGATGCATTATGATGAAATGTCAGAGCTACTGAAGTATTTGAAAGGACCAGCTTACTTTCAGCAAGTCACTCATGTCCAACTTTAAATAGGTTATATCATGAAAGATAAAGAAAAAGACTTAGCTGAAATGGCTCGCTCTGAACTATTGCACCTCCTGACATCAGGTAGATAAACATGACCACTCTCATTTACTCATCAAAGCCTATTTGGCCTTTACAATTTTTCAGTAAGGCAGTAAGAAGAAAGCATTATAATAAGCTATTATTTCTAAATAAAAAATGAAAATGTAAATTCAGTCAGTCCCTGGCTGTGTAGCACCTACAGCTCTGCATCTTCTCACAAAGGATCCCAGCATAAGGAAAGAGTGACTTGACCCTGATCATTACAGTCTGATCACATTTAAGCAGTAAGCAGAGATTAGTTTGTGAACAATAATGCAATTCATGCTTTGTTAAAGGAGAACTCTTGCACAAACCTCAACCTTTGGTCTAATAACACATTGGTACCTAGTCAACCTTTCTCTGAGATTTCTTTTCATGATAATCGAATGTAAAGAGTTTTATCTCTAAAAACTGTTTAGCGTATAACGCTAGTAATGGGCGCATTCATAACTTCATTCAACAAACTTCATACAGTTCAGCTTACTTGGCACGTCGTTCGTGGTAAACACGAAGTGGACTGTCTTTATGATATATATCTTCTTATTAAACGGTCTGTACACTAACAAAGTTCTCAATGCTTCGTTTGGAATGTAGGCACCCTCATTATGTTACTGTGTTAGTGTGGGGCTATTTTGAGCCTTGTTAGTGGTATAAACTAGCGATTTCTTTTTACTTAGTTAATGCCCCCAGTACTAGCATTACACTAAACAGTTTTTAGAGATAAAACTCTTTACATTCGATTATCATGAAAACAAATCTCAGAAACGGCCGACTAGGTACCAATGTGTTATTAGACCAAAAGGTTCATTTTGTGCCGGAGTTCCCCTTTAACTCTTTCCCCGCCATTGACAAAAATTTCCATAATTTGTGAGAGAATTCTTCCCTGCATTTGACGGAAAATTACGGCTTTCCATGTCTTCACTGTTATATGGTAGGAGGCGCAATGAAATCTTCTGAAAAAAGTACTGAATACCAATAGCCTAGAAATCTAGATGCACCCTAGCGACAGCCAAAATTATTTTGCAGCCAGTGTGGTCTAGCAACTTTCCATTGGCTTTCGAAGTAGAAAAACCAAACTCTGGTCAGGCCAATCACATTGTGTATAGAGTTGGTGGGCGGGCTTAACACAATGACGGGAGAGTTGTGACGGTTCTGCGCCGTGATTTTCCATAGGTGATTTCCCTGCTACTTGAAAACAAACACGATGCTGCTGGTGAACAGCGGTCTTTCGATTCGGCTTTGGCCGCGACTCTGGACGACTTGGAGTTAATAGAGTCACTTAAAGGAGTAGTTCACTTTTCAAAAAACATTTGCTGATAATTTACTCACCCCCATGTCATCCAAGATATCCATGTCTTTCTTTCTTCAGTCGAAAAGAAATGAAGGTTTTTGATGAAAACATTTCAGGAATTTTCTCCATATAATGGACTTCATTGTGAACCAAACGGTTCAAGGTCCAAAAGACACTTTCAGTACAAACTGCAAACTGTTCAAAGGGCTTTAAATGATTACAGATGATAAATAAGGGTATCGCTTATAAGGGTATCGCTTATCGCTTATCAAACGAAACAATCGCTCATTAAAAAAAAAAAAAGTTTAAGTTTTATAAGCACAAATGCTCGCCTTGCTCTGTTCTGTGATGCAAGTTCGTGACTCTCCTGTTCAAACTCATTCATCAAAATGAACAAATCTTTTTCCAAGTCAATTCGTTCGTTTCATTCGTTGAATAATCCAAATGACTTAACTTAAAACTTAAACCAGTAAATTAAATTCAGTTTGCACTGAAACTGTCTTTTGGACCTTGAACCGTTTGGTTCCCATTGAAGTCCATTATATGGAGAAAAATCCTGGAATGTTTTCATCAAAAACCTTAATTTCTTTTCGACTGAAGAAAGAATGACATGGACATCTTGGACGACATGGGGGTGAGTAAATTATCAGTAAAAGTTTTTTTCAAAAGTGAACTACTCCTCTAACTCATTCTTAAAAAAGGAAGATATATGTTCAAAGTTTTGATGACCGGATCCAGAAAAAGTTTATATCAATTAGCTCCGCTGGTGGTATAAGGCATGGGACTCACTAAGCCACACAGCCGTTCATTGCACTTGTTGGTTGTAGCGCTAACCAATTGCGTGCAGAGGGATATTGAAAGACAACCATTTATCCCGCCCCTCGGACTGAGGTATACCAATTGTGAGTTCCCAGACCTAATATCTTGATGTAGGTCTGGCTTTCCAGGCTACTCAATACCCTTATCAAAAGACATATGAAGAAGAAGCAGAAACGAGCGATAGTTTTAGTAAGCAGATACATATGTAAAAGAACATAATCCTCAACATTGATTAAACAGCATATGAATCAAAACTGCGTAATGTTATTGAATAAAATGTCAGCCCAGTGTGAGCTTTGGGGGTGCTGATGGAAAATGTGTTGTTCTCAGCTTTTGGCTCCAAATATTGCTTTTTTTTTAATGAAACTTACCCACAATTAAAAGTTGATAAAAAAAGAATGCTTTAAGCTAGAGTAAAATGAGAGGTCTTTTTTTTTTTAAAAGCATGAGGTTATACTTTCTTTTGATATTTTACATGTTCAGATATTCATACAACAAAATATTCTGGGGGCCATGTAAATTTTGTGAAAATTATTAAATGCTGACGGTGACTGGCAACTTGGAAAAAAAAAAAGAGCTAATGACGAATGAAGCATGACTTTTTTGTAATTAAGTAAAATTATAGTTGCAAATGATAGAAGTATAGTGATATGATTGTTCTAGACATTTACAACATTTTGTAAACATTTTAAAAAGTGTCTCAACCGTATTTGCATGCTAAAAGAGATAATGTTAAAAAACAGGACCGAATACAAAGACAAGTTTCAGTACAGAGACAACTGCAGCATTCAACTCCATTCAGAGACAAAAGAGTTAGTGTTCTATGTCTAGTCACATCAGGTTTCCATCCTTTTTGGTGTGCCACCTATTCTTTCAAACCTGACAGTCAACCAGTAGAGCGGGCCCATTATCTGGCAATCATCACGTCCTGTACATGTTACAAAGACTTTCATTTGGCTTTCCCTTAGCTGTGGTTTTTGACTTGCGCATTATCTTAACAACCCTAGCTTTTGCACAAAACTGTGATTGTTAGAATCATTCACTGAACAGCTTTGATAGACAGGCCTGATAACTCTCCTGTCGATCAATGTGAAGTGAACAGAAGAAGTTGGAGAAGAATATATATATATATATATATATAGGGCTAAAATTTCATCTGAAGAGCAGCTCTGGCTCAAGGGAATGAAGAGAACATGTGAGGAAGGAATGGGGTGATAAGGAACACATTTCTGTTGCTGCTTTTAAAGGAAATCCGTGTGGACGGTGTGGACTCAATAGGGATGGTCTGTAAATCATTAACTTGGGAATAAATGATTCTTCAACAGACAGATATGATAGTGATTTCAGCAACATGCAGAAGAATTAAATCCTTATAATAGAAACATGGTTTTCCTTTTTTTTTTTTTCAAACGCAATCTATTCTTTAACCCCAAATCCATTCAGGAATTTTAAAGGAGAAACTGATTTCTCAGTAAAGTCTAAAACTCCAAAGTGCTAAATGACATTTGGAGATAAAAGTAGTGCATGGCAAAGCTAATAGCGGGTAAAAGTAGTATACATCAAACGTAATGAAAATACCTTATCGCCTATGTTTGTTCCAGTTATTTTCTCTTCTTATTTTATGCATTGATTTAACATTAAAGTTTAAAAGCGTTGGGTTGGTTTGCCTCTTATGCTCACCAAGTCTGCATTTATTTAATTGAAAATTTTGTAAAAACTGAAATATTGTGAAATATTAGTACAATTTAAAATAACTGTTTTCTATTTTAAAATGTTATTTATTCCTGTGATGGCAAAGCTGAATTTCCAGCATCATTACTCCAGTCTTCAGGGTCACATGATCCTTTAGAAATCATTCTAATATGCTGGTTTTATGCCGATTTATTATCACCACTGTTAAATACAGTTATTTTTATATTGTGTGGAAACTATGATGTGTTTTTTTCAGGATTCTTTTGATGAATAGAAGTTCAAAAGAACACAATTTATTTGAAACAGAATTGTTTGTAACAAATACAAATGTCTAACAAATACACTCAATTATTCATACAATGAAAATGGCTACAAGGAAACGTCATGGCATTTCCTGATTACGTCGACGAAAAGAAAAAAAAAAAAAGATTGAAAAGCCAAGATTGAAAATGGCTTTTCAATCTAGCAAGTAGGGCTGGGACAATGTGTCGACATCATCGATTACTTCGACGCAAAAAAATATGTCGACGCAAAATATGCGAATATGCAAATTATGCCAAACTGTACGTTTTGTCGAGCGTTTTGTTTTGTCCTCATAAGAGCAGTCTTAAATGAATAAAATAAAGTATTTCATTTTAATAAGTAAATTACTCACTCAGACCCGGCGGCAGGATGGTTATACCGCAGCCTGATAATCATGAATGCACTCCGCTATCTTTTAACAACTCTCCGGCGAACTCGCAAAAGGAAAAAATGTCACGAAGCGCAGTAAATTCGGCGACCTATGTGGCGTTTCCTGGTGGATCGAGTTTGTTCATTTTATACGTGCAATTCACGCAAGCTCTAAGCGTGTGCGTATGCGCTTATAGCTTTATTAATGTCATGGAAAATACATAGAGGACACTGACCAACAAGCTGACAGACAGGACCAAGAAGGTAACATTGAATTGAATGTCTCAACTTTCAAATTTGGTCAGTCAAAGAAAATGAAACCATAAATAAGCCTACTGTTTTATGGTTATTTAATGTGTCGTGACATATAGCACTTTTTTCAGTAAGCTAGGATACGCGTTTTCAAGGCTTCAAGGTTTTATTGAATGCTACCTTTAAGAATGCATTACTTTGCACTTGTATAGTATAGTCTTTTTTATTTTGGAATTTTAAGAGCAATAAACATTGCAATGTTAAGGAATTCATGTTTTTCTTTTTCATTCAGATATGTAAATCAATATAAATTGCTATTGGTCAATTAATGGGGAGATAATCGATAATCGAATCAAAATTAAATCAGACTGGGAAAATGAATCGTTAGATTAATCGATGCATCAAAAAAATAATCTCTAGATTAATCTTTTATAAAATAATCGTTTATCCCAGCCTTAGTAGCAAGCCATTTTCATTCTATGAAAATTGCTTTAAAAAAAATACATTTTTGTAACATTTGTTTTAACCCTAAAACCATATTCTGGACAAATGTGGGCAAAATAGTTTTGATTTATTTTTAAAAAATACTTTCCTTGATCTGAGCGGTACAAGACTTGGCTACTTTTCCTAAGTTTGCCTCCTGAACACACACAATTTTTTTGACTCAATTCTACAATGTTAAGTGGGTGGGAAAAAAAAGCTCCTTAATCTTGTATTTGGGTCAAAAATGGGCACCCATAGAAATGAATGGGAAAAACTGTAATTTAGAGCATTCTAAAATAAACCAAAAAAAGACACCAGGTGACAGCAAAGTCACTTCATCTTTAGGTTTTAGCTCTAAGAACTTATTGGAATGATATTTTAATGTATTGAATTAAAAATAAAAAAACCCATAAAAATAAGAATAATTTACATAGAAAATATGGTACTTTTTGAAGTAAATAAATTCAAAAATACCCCCAAAATAAAATAAAAAACAGCATAAATGGATAGACAAAACTTTATCGAAGACAGTGATATAACATTTATAATAAATAAAAATTAGGATCACACCTGAGTCCTCTGTGCCCATTTGTCCACAATTACAGGATTAAGGGCTATAAAGTGAATACGGTTTGAGGGCTACGTGTTTCCCATGCTGTGCAAAACATGTCACCAAGGTCCACTGAAACGCCAGTGTCCTTGCTGACATGTTTTGCACGGAAAATAAAAAGATTGGTCATACATCAACATTCAACATAAAAACATCTTGCTTAATCAGCAGCATAAGCTGTCACCTTACCATACACTGCGCAAACGACATCGCAAATCTGTTTAATAAATAAAATCTCATTTTCACATTTAAGGTCTCACTGATTCAGCACAAACCGTCCCGCTCCTCAAACAAGCCTAGTCTTCCTGCTGAGCCAAACAACACGGGGGGGCTTCGGCTCTGCAAAGCTGACGTAGGTAATTCATAAACAGAAGGAAATGACTTCCGCAACTGAAACAGTCAATCTTTGAGTCAAACGTTCACACACAATGAGTTACGGTATTTACTGTACAGTGTCCATACAGTGTGCTGCTGGACCACGCAATGTGGAATGAGGGGGTTGAGGGGTGCCTGTAATCAAGATTAAGAGATTTTATAAATTGCTCTGACAAGCAGGAGGGCTGGAGGGAAGCACAGATAACAGAGAGAGGCTTCTATTCCCCCACCCAACCACCACAACGTCCCATCGGTTCAGGAGAGTACCTTTGTTTGCGGTGGCAGGCACAGAACAGGATGTGAAACAGGAAAGCTCTGCGTAATGAGAGTTGACTGACGTGGCCGAGCAGCTATTAGAGTTTGGTGTTGAGGGCACGGCCCACATTGATTCACAAATCAGTTGTGAATAAGGGTTAATAATGCACTTTAAACTCAACTAAATGAAGGTTAATTTGCTTTAAGCATTACAAGCTCACTTCAGTCTTGTTCATTGAGAGTAGAACAAGAAAGACCTCTGATCAAGGTTAAATAACATTGCTACTGTAAATATAAACCTTGCCCTAAAACAAACTGTAAAATGCAGTTAAAATGTAATCACCACTAGAGAAGTAGGAACGTTAGTTGGTTCAGTGGTTTCATGTGTTGTTGATAGTGAATCAGTAATGTGGGAACCTGACAAATAAAGACCATGCTATAAATGGGTCGAGATGATTAAAAAATGTTTGAATTTATGTTGCATCATACACAATATGAAAAACTCTCAATTTTGATTGAATGATTTTAGAAGTGCCACGTAATTATAAAGTAAGAAATAAAAAAAATGATTACCTTAAATAAAGGGTACTGTATAGGCCTACGCAACTTACAGTATGAACTATTTTTAAAAGTTTCGAAACATTGTTCAAGTTTTTTGTTTATTACTTGTATACAAATTTCCTTAGAGTTTATTAACTGGTTATAAAAAAACGAGCCATTTCATAAAAAAAACTTAAATGTTAAAAAATGAATGACAGTCATATAGGGTCTAAAGGGGTCTGCTGTTTCACTTTGATTGGATGGACAAAACTTTTTCAAATATTAACAATATATATATATATATATATATTTACAAAATCACTTCTTTTTGAGAAATAAAAAAAAACAATTATCAGACAGTTACACATTTTTTTTAAGTTCTTAATTAAAAGGTAATTTTGATGGGTTTTTTTTAAGGAATTAAATGCTTTTTCATCATATAACAGAAGCGTATGTGTTTGAATTGTATGCATTCGTCTTGTATTTTGATAACATAACCTGGACAAAAATAATAAGCATTCATTATTACATCATTGACCCAAACAGGACCTCAATAATAATAAATAATAATAATAATAATAAAACCTCTAACATGACACATTAAATCAATATGCATGAATGAAATAAGAAAAAAATGTGTCGTTTTAAAGCAGCTATAACCAATATTGAATCCGATTTGACAGATGTTTGCATGATGAGCGTGTGATCTTTCATGCATGTGAAGCACACAGTTTCAGGAGTATAACCCCGAAAACAAGACCTGAGAACTGATGAATTAGACGGATTGATCTTGAGTCTCTATCTTCTGCTGTCAACTTTGAGCTACTGATGCAAGAGGGACAGAAGATCATTCCCTTTTCCTTTCGTTTTCGTCTTACGTCAGATTCAGAACATCTGTCCGATATGCGCATTATACATTATTGATCATATCGATCCATAAGATTCCTTATAAAAGACTCACCAATGACAAGAATAAGAACATTTCGACCAGTCTCCTACGTCTCCCGTATCTGTTCCAAGAAGCCATGATGCCGCTGCCACGTCTGGTCACGCAAGCGCAATCCATATTCCTTCAAATCCCTGGAGAACGCAGGGCTTCTTAGGAAATGTAGTTTCTTCGGAAATGTAGTTTAAGGGCTTAAACGAGGGCATACTACAGACACATACTTGTGAATGTGCATCATTTCAGCTCATGTAAATTATTTCTAATCCAAAACTGTTCTATTCAAATGACTTACTGTTTCCTGAACAAAAGCTTCGAAACTGAAAATAATTAGGCTGTCTGTTTTGAATGTGTTTGAATGTGTTTGACTTAAATTGTGATGTCAGTTATATTACCATAGCCTATTTAGTGTGGCTAATGTGTTATAGTTCTTGGCAAAATAAAATGTTGTAACTTCTGTAATATTCTACCCCCCAAAACAACTTCTGATGTAGAAACAAATGCAATAAGTGGTATTGTGAAATAAATGAAATGAAATTAATTCATTTGAATATTAAATGAATGAATGAACGGTTAGGTTTCAAGACTCCTTTTAGCTCAATCTATGCAATTCAATGAACCACAGTTACACTGAAAATCTTACAAAGTCAACATAATATGCTACTATAAGTTACCATTGGTGTTCCAGTGAATGGCTCAACCTATACAATGAATGAGGGAAATTATCTTATTATTTCTTTATAATTGGTGTAATGGAGTTTAGGTGACACATCATGTGAGTGACAGAAAATATAACCATAATTATAGCTAGCTAAAGATTGTATAATTATATAACTATATAAAAAACATATCCTACAGTAAACTTGTGTGACCTTGTTGAACTCATAGTGATTCTATAAATATTGGGTGGTGGTGTAAAAACAAAGTATACCGTAATAACTGTACTTTATAAAACAAGTTTTTTTTTTTTTTTTTTTTTTAACACAGCGGCTTCAAATTTCACATTTAATGCATGTGTAATTTGTTTTAGGACAAAGTGTAAAACCATGTTAACCCACTGACTTTTTTTTTTAAGAAGCCTAAATAAAAACAAGTATTCTATTAAAACAGCATCCTTCAAGTTTGGCCTACAAATTAATTGAACAGCTCAATAATGATCAATAAACTATTATTTTGGAGAAGTAAGTTCCTTTGCCTGACTGTAGTCAATGGTTGCCTTAGCAATTTATCAGCAGCCTATTCTTATTAGCTGATAAATAACAGTCAGAAAAATCACATTTATATTTATATTTTAGAATTTAAATCATTTACTTTTCAAATTGTTCCTAGATAGTTCCTCAGTATTGCTATTTCATTTATATGGAAAAGGTATTTTCTTATATGCCTTCAAATACTTAAGGAAGGCATTAAATAATAGACCTACACTAACATTTATGTTATATATTTGCAATGATCATGCTGGTGTCAGACACACTGTAGTGCCACCACCTGGATGTGACAGTGGTACAACTATCTTGACTCTCGAGTCACCTCCCTCATCACATCCCCATCTGCTTAATGCTTATTGCAGCTTTCAGTGTTTGAGCGGATTTCCACAGCCCATATGTATTGTGACAGTTATCAAATATGAAAGCAACTTTCGAGAGTAAATCCAACAGATTTATATGGTGTTTTCTTTCTTTATATAAACATACAGTTAAAGGTTGCCCACTATTTGTTGGGTATTATTTACAGTACACACTTATAGGCCTGTGTTTTTGAACATCCTTTGATACTTCCTTAAGATTTGCTTGTAATAGCCTACCAGTCAAACACTTTGGATATGATTATGGCAATAATATGATTTAGCTACACATAAAAGTATCATATGACATGGCAGGCTACCATCAAGGTTTTTTGATTGCACCACACCAAAACCAAGATCAAGTTGTTATGACCTATTGCTACTTTTGGCAACATTGTGCGATTCAAACAGTTAATTAATTGCCATGGTACCTCACCGATTCTAGGGACAGACTATCCAGGCTCGATATAGGGGTGTTGTTGAATCCCAAAATACGATGGATTTTTTTTTTAATCTGCTGGAACAGGAAGACAATGTTCCTGTTACAGAAATTCCTTTAGAAAGTAAAATGAGAGCTTCATCAGATATCGCAGCCACTGAGCCAAACCTTTGAGGTGGAGAATCATGGCAGAGTTTGCACCCCTATTCGTTTGAGTTGCAGCTGTCCCTCTGTAGTAGCCTTGTCTTTCCAGCACAGCGCAGTAAAGCAGCTGCTTCAGGTCGATCGGTGGAAGTCATTCACAGAAAAGGGATACTGCACAGGAGACCTACGCAAAGCGGAGATTGCGGTTTATGCGTTGCGTTTTACGCACGACAGAGTTTACTTCAGAAGAAGGACGTCACAAGGTAAAAACACTCTCTTAGATAGTATTTTCCTCACATTTACAAGTATTAGGCTATAGAAACTGCGTCTAATGTTATTGTTGTAGGGTAATATTGTGAAGTAGACTTTTAGAAGTTCTGCGGTACTGACTATCAACATTTCAGCGACTCTCTCTGATTTTTTGTTTGTTTGTTTTTTCTGAAGAACATAAACATATAAGCCTGTTGTCTGATTACATCAATTTCTTTTCTTCCTTTCCAAATTAAAACGATTGTTCAATTTTAAATAACGTCAAGCTATTTTAAATCGCCAGTGGATTTGCATGAATCAGTAAATTTGTTTTGTTTTTTTTGTTTGTTTTTTAGTAATTGGCTATTGCCTTTTTAATCATCGAAGACTCCTTATCTAGCCTAATAAAAACTGGATATTGGTAGATTTTCTTTCTTTATGGTGTTCACAAAACCCTCATTGGGAATGCCATGTCTTTTAAACAGTCCTTTCCTCTCATGTTATTAAAGAACATGCATGTTTTATATGAACAGGATTCAGTAAGAGTTGCCTATTCCTTTATCCTGACAAGGAATTTACTCGCTGCTCACGTTCTGTTCAAGATCCGAGGAATTTTGCTTTGGAGTCGAAACGTTCGCCTTCATAAGCTCCCAGTAAAACACGCAATATTTCATTCTCTTTTATCATCGTTTGGCTTTTGAGGGATTTTCCTTGGACATACGTTTACTTTTCACCGAGAATAATCTACTTTTGCACAGAATGTTCGGATAGCCTAAGTCTCTCAGGTAATTAGAGGACGGATTTAGCATCTCTCGACTGGGCTACAGATCCGTGTGTTTTCAAACGGAGCAACTTTATAAGCGTTAACAGAAAAGCTAATTTTTTATTTATTGTTTTAATACATAAAACGGTATTTAGCTTTTTTCAGTCAGTAGCCTATGTGGGGAGTGAAGGATGCTGTCACTGTCAGAAAAGCATTGTCATGTGAATGATGTGCAATGATGATGTTATTTAGAAATGTAGAGAAGACTCTTTTTGAATACAACATAGGTGCTATGCTATGTCACAGGCACATATAGGCTACAACAGCAACAGTTTATTTTCTGTCTATAATTTAAGTTCGCTTTACCACACAAAACAAAGGCGCCAAATGCCTTTGTTTTTGTAAAGATAAGAACGCGCTTATGAGAAAAAGTAGACTATCCTCCATGAGAACGAGTAGCCTAGGCTATACTATGGCCAGCAAAGAGAACAAGTAGCCTACCTAAACAAAACAAGGATATTTTAGGAAATGTAGGTTGGTGCTGAACTGATTATTGTTGGCGATATCTGCAGACACAACATTTCGTCAGCCTCGCGCAGTAATGAGTAATAAATCTGTGTCTCGTCTTTGTTACACTCAATTTCCTCAAAAAATGAAAACCCAGCAGTTTTAAAACTTGAAATGATTGAGTTTGGTGTAAATGATGTAATGTGCAACACTATGCTCTTTACGAACCGGAGAGCAGGTGTACAAAACAGAGACTGAATTGCTGGTCAAAAACGGTAGGGGGAAGTGTCGAGTCTTGCAGCCAAAGCAAGGAGAAGGAAAATCACCTGTTGGCCTGGTGCAATTTAAATCAGGGCTGCTAAATTCTGGAGATCTACTATCCTTCGCAGATTTAACGGCAATCAAACAAAGTACATCAAGCAACCAATCTCAGTCTTTTGGTTAATCTCAGGGTAACAACAATAACTTTGTTGTAAACGCTGTTCTGTAATGAAAAGCATATGATTATGAAGCAAATCTGCTCCAATCCTTAGATTTTACATTGTTGGCTAAGTAGGGATAAATGATAGATGCATTTGATGTTCTTTTAAGCTAAAATCAAAGAGATTTTATAGATAAAGATATGCAAGCTCACATGGTCTCATAGGAAAACAAGGTTTGATATAGGCTAAGATCATCCTGCAGCACATTAGAAAATGCTTCAAAACCCTGTAACTGGGCTTGAATGGAATATTATAATTGATCCAATGGCCCATTGCATAAACTGCTAAGACTAGGCTTAAAAGTTAGTCACCATGCATGTTTCTAGAATAGGCCTAGGGGAGCGCGGGGCACAACCTAACGCGGGGTTAAATGTAACACGGACCTTTTACATTGGCCTAGTTAGTCAGGATCAAGCAGGTTGTCTTTCCGCTCTTTTTCTCTTGCTGCCAGAAGACGGTCTCCCGCGAATTTGCGTAAAGTTTTGGTAATATTTCGTGAAGATACTGGACAAAGAGTGTTTTGACACCATGCAAGTACATTTTTTCATCATAGGTTTTTTTTTCGGTTTCTGAGTTGGATGTATACATTTCCAAACCTAACTTTACCTAACCTAACCGTTTTGAAACATGTCAGCAATTCCTATCAACTGTTAGCTATGCTTAAAATATGTAATACACAGCGGGGTTAGTTGTAGCACAGTGTTATAATTAAGCCGCCAAGTGCACAATGATAATCAATTGAAAACGGGGAGTCACACAATTTTTCAGGTTTGAGTATTTATTTATACATTCAACTTTGTTGGACTTTCACAAACAATTTTGGAATTTAAAATGTTTAAAATTTAGTTTACTATGCATTGACCACTTATTAAAAATATGGCCTGTTTTTAATGCAATAAACCCTTTAAATTTAGATTTTAAGCTCATTTGTGTTATAATTACTGTTAATATTATTAATTATAATAATTGTACATGCAGCTGCCACACATAAATCTAATTCAATTGCAATTACATTATTTTATGATTTTATTTATTATTATTTTTATTGCAAAACTGTGCAGCCCTTTTCTATGTCTCTATCCAGAATAGAATGATGATTGGATGAGGGATGGATGTATGGATATCTATCTGTACAGATGCACAAACAATATCTAACTATACAAATAAATAGTACTAAATTATGTGTGTTACACACAAGTGTTAAAATTAACCCCTCTGTTACAATTAACCCCGCATATGCGGTAAGTTGTAACATTTCAGAGCAACAGTACAAAAATGGTAGGTCCTAGAATAAAACTTTAAGTGTTCATTTGTAGCAGAGATGTGTATGTTGCTTGTGTAAAAGTTGAATCTAACTTAATAATTTTTTAATTGAGCCAAAACCAAAATGTGTTAGGTTGTGCCCCGCTCTCCCCCATACTGTATATTTTAGGCCTATACAATATTATTGTAGAATTTTCATCATTTTATATAACCTAGATTGGTCTAATTTGATAAAGAAAAGTCTGATTACCCCCTAACTAACTGCTAGTTGGTCAAATTGGTTCTTAAAGGGATAGTTCACACAAAAATGTAAATTCTGTCAGTAATTCCTCACCCTCATGTTGTTCCAAACCCGTAAGACCTTCATTCATCTTCGGAACACAAATGAAGATCTTTTTGATGAAATCTAAGAGCTTTATCTCCCTCCATTGGCAGCAGCGCAAGTTACGCAACTTTGACGCTTCAAAAAGTCCATAAAGAGATTGTAAAACGAATCCATAAAGTGTCTTAAATTTAA
>NW_024121267.1:126435-199012 GCF_016745375.1 Pimephales promelas | reverse complement strand
GTGTTTGAATTGTATGGATTCGTCTTGTATTTTGATAACATAACCTGGACAAAAATAATAAGCATTCATTATTACATCAGGACTTCAATAATAATAATAGGAATAATAATAATAATGATAATAAAACCTCTTACATAACACATTAAATCAATATGCATAAATGAAATAAGAATTTTTTTTTCGTTTTATAGCAGCTATAACCAATATTGAATCCGATTTGACATTAGATGTTTGCATGATGAGCATGTGATGTTTCATGCATGTGAAGCACACAGTTTCAGGAGTATAACCCCAAAAACAAGACCTGAGAACTGATGAATTAGACGGATTGATCTTGAGTCTCTATCTTCTGCTGTCAACTTTGAGCTACTGATGCAAGAGGGACAGAAGATCATTCCCTTTTCCTTTCGTTTTCGTCTTACATCAGATTCAAAACATCTGTCCGATATGCGCATTATACATTATTGATCATATCGATCCATAAAGATTCCTTATAAAAGACTCACCAATGACAAGAATAGAACATTTCTACCAGTCTCCTACGTCTCCGTATCTGCTCCAAGAAGCCATGATGCCGCTGCCACGTCTGGTCACGCAAGCGCAATCCATATTCCTTCAAATCCCTGGAGAACGCAGGGCTTCTTAGGAAATGTAGTTTCTTCGGACATGTAGTTTAAGGGCTTAAACGAGGGCATACTACAGACACATACTTGTGAATGTGTATCATTTCAGCTCATGTAAATTATTTCTAATCCAAAACTGTTCTATTCAAATGACTTACTGTTTCCTGAACAAAAGCTTCGAAACTGAAAATAATTCTGTCTGTTTTGAATGTGTTTGAATATGTTTGACTTAAATTGTGATGTCAGTTATATTACCATAGCCTATTTAGTGTGTCTAATGTGTTATAGTTCTTGGCAAAATAAAATGTTGTTACTTGTTACTTCTGTAATATTCTACCCCCAAAAACAACTTCTGATGTAGAAACAAATGCAATATTGTGAAATAAATGAAATGAAATGAATTCATTTGAATATTAAATGAATGAATGAACGGTTAGGTTTCAAGACTCCTTTTAGCTCAATCTATGCAATTCAATGAACCACAGTTACACTGAAAATCTTACAAAGTCAACATAATATGCTACTATAATAAGTTACCATTGGTGTTCCAGTGAATGGCTCAACCTATAGAATGAACGAGGGAAATTATCTTATTATTTCTTTATAATTGGTGTAATGGAGTTGAGTTGACACATCATGTGAGTGACAGAAAATATAACCATAATTATAGATAGCTAAAGATTGTATAATTATATAATTATAAAAACATATCCTACAGTAAACTTGTGTGACCTTGTTGAACTCATAGTGATCTATAAATATTGGGTGGTGGTGTAAAAACAAAGTATACCGTAATAACTGTACTTTATAAAACAAGTTTTTTTTTTTTTTTTTTTTTAACACAGCGGCTTCAAATTTCACATTTAATGCATGTGTAATTTGTTTTAGGACAAAGTGTAAAACCATGTTAACCCACTGACTTTTTTTTTTAAGTAGCCTAAATAAAAACAAGTATTCTATTAAAACAGCATCCTTCAAGTTTGGCCTACAAAATTAATTGAACAGCTCAATAATGATCAATAAACTATTATTTTGGAGAAGTAAGTTCCTTTGCCTGACTGTAGTCAATGGTTGCCTTAGCAATTTATCAGCAGCCTATTCTTATTAGCTGATAAATAACAGTCAGAAAAAAATCACATTTATATTTATATTTTAGAATTTAAATCATTTACTTTTCAAATTGTTCCTAGATAGTTCCTCAGTATTGCTATTTCATTTATATGGAAAAGGTATTTTCTTATATGCCTTCAAATACTTAAGGAAGGCATTAAATAATAGACCTACACTAACATTTATGTTATATATTTGCAATGATCATGCTGGTGTCAGACACACTGTAGTGCCACCACCTGGATGTGACAGTGGTACAACTATCTTGACTCTCGAGTCACCTCCCTCATCACATCCCCATCTGCTTAATGCTTATTGCAGCTTTCAGTGTTTGAGCGGATTTCCACAGCCCATATGTATTGTGACAGTTATCAAAAATGAAAGCAACTTTCGAGAGTAAAGCCAACAGATTTATATGGTGTTTTCTTTCTTTATATAACATGGTCGCCCACTATTTGTTGGGTATTATTTACAGTACACACTTATAGGCCTGTGTTTTTGAACATCCTTTGATACTTCCTTAAGATTTGCTTGTAATAGCCTACCAGTCAAACACTTTGGATATATGATTATGGCAATAATATGATTTAGCTACACATAAAAGTATCATATGACATGGCAGGCTACCATCAAGGTTTTTTGATTGCACCACAACAAAACCAAGACGTGTTGATATGACATATTGCTACTTTTGGCAACATTGTGCGATTCAAACAGTTAATTAATTGCCATGGTACCTCACCGATTCTAGGGACAGACTATCCAGGCTCGATATAGGGGTGTTGTTGAATCCCAAAATACGATGGATTTTTTTTTTAATCTGCTGGAACAGGAAGACAATGTTCCTGTTACAGAAATTTCTTTAGAAAGTAAAATGAGAGCTTCATCAGATATCGCAGCCACTGAGCCAAACCTTTGAGGTGGAGAATCATGGCAGAGTTTGCACCCCTATTCGTTTGAGTTGCAGCTGTCCCTCTGTAGTAGCCTTGTCTTTCCAGCACAGCGCAGTAAAGCAGCTGCTTCAGGTCGATCGGTGGAAGTCATTCACAGAAAAGGGATACTGCACAGGAGACCTACGCAAAGCGGAGATTGCGGTTTATGCGTTGCGTTTTACGCACGACAGAGTTTACTTCAGAAGAAGGACGTCAGAAGGTAAAAACACTCTCTTAGATAGTATTTACCTCACATTTACAAGTATTACGCTATAGAAACTGCGTCTAATGTTATTGGTGTAGGGTAATATTGTGAAGTAGACTTTTAGAAGTTCTGCGGTACTGACTATCAACATTTCAGCGACTCTCTCTGATTTTTTGTTTGTTTGTTTTTTTCTGAAGAACATAAACATATAAGCCTATTGTCTAATTACATCAATTTCTTTTCTTCCTTTCCAAATTAAAACGATTGTTCAATTTTAAATAACGTCAAGCTATTTTAAATCGCCAGTGGATTTGCATGAATCAGTCAATTTGGTTTTTTTTTTTTTTTTTTTTTTTTAGTAATTGGCTATTGCCTTTTTAATCATCGAAGACTCCTTATCTAGCCTAATAAAAACTGGATATTGGCAGATTTTCTCTCTTTATGGTGTTCACAAAACCCTCATTGGGAATGCCATGTCTTTTAAACAGTCCTTTCCTCTCATGTTAAAGAACATGCATGTTTTATATGAACAGGATTCAGTAAGAGTTGCCTATTCCTTTATCCTGACAAGGAATTTACTCGCTGCTCACGTTCTGTTCAAGATCCGAGGAATTTTGCTTTGGAGTCGAAACGTTCGCCTTCATAAGCTCCCAGTAAAACACGCAATATTTCATTCTCTTTTATCATCGTTTGGCTTTTGAGGGATTTTCCTTGGACATACGTTTACTTTTCACCGAGAATAATCTACTTTTGCACAGAATGTTCGGATAGCCTAAGTCTTTCAGGTAATTTGAGGACGGATTTAGCATCTCTCGACTGGGCTACAGATCCGTGTGTTTTCAAACGGAGCAACTTTATAAGCGTTAACAGAAAAGCTAATTTTTTATTTATTGTTTTAATACAGAAAACGGTATTTAGCTTTTTTCAGTCAGTAGCCTATTTGGGGAGTGAAGGATGCTGTCACTGTCAGAAAACCATTGGCATGTGAATGATGTGCAATGATGATGTTATTTAGAAATGTAGAGAAGACTCTTTTTGAATACAACATAGGTGCTATGCTATGTCACAGGCACATATAGGCTACAACAGCAACAGTTTATTTTCTATCTATAATTTAAGTTCGCTTTACCACACAAAAACAAAGGCGCCAAATGCCTTTGTTTTTGTAACGCGCTTATGAGAAAAAGTAGACTATCCTCCATGAGAACGAGTAGCCTAGGCTATACAATGGCCAGCAAAGAGAACAAGTAGCCTACCTAAACAAAACAAGGATATTTTAGGAAATGTAGGTTGGTGCTGAACTGATTATTGTTGGCGATATCTGCAGACACAACATTTCGTCAGCCTCGCGCAGTAATGAGTAATAAATCTGTGTCTCGTCTTTGTTACAATCACTTTCCTCAAAAAATGAAAACCCAGCAGTTTAAAAACTTGAAATGATTGAGTTTGGTGTAAATGATGTAATGTTCAACACTATGCTCTTTACGAACCGGAGAGCAGGTGTACAAAACAGAGACTGTATTGCTGGTCAAAAACGGTAGGGGGAAGTGTCGAGTCTTGCAGCCAAAGCAAGGAGAAGGAAAATCACCTGTTGGCCTGGTGCAATTTAAATCAGGGCTGCTAAATTCTGGAGATCTACTATCCTTCGCAGATTTAACGGCAATCAAACATAGTTGGCTACATCAAGCAACCAATCTGTCTTTTGGTTAATCTCAGGGTAACAAAAATAACTTTGTTGTAAATGCTGTTCTGTAATGAAAAGCATATGATTATGAAGCAACTCTGCTCCAATCCTTAGATTTTACATTGTTGGCTAAGTAGGGATAAATGATAGATGCATTTGATGTTCTTTTAAGCTAAAATCAAAGAGATTTTATAGATAAAGATATGCAAGCTCACATGGTCTCATAGGAAAACAAGGTTTGATATAGGCTAAGATCATCCTGCAGCATTAGTTTAGAAAATGCTTCAAAACCCTGTAACTGGGCTTGAATGGAATATTATAATTGATCCAATGGCCCATTGCATAAACTGCTATACTAAGACTTAAAAGTTAGTCACCATGCATGTTTCTATAGGCCTAGGGGAGCGCAGGGCACAACCTAGCGCGGGGTTAAATGTAACACGGACCTTTTACATTGGTCTAGTTATTTAGGATCAAGCAGGTTGTCTTTCCGCTCTTTTTCTCTTGCTGCCAGAAGACGGTCTCCCGCGAATTTGCGTAAAGTTTTGATAATATTTCGTGAAGATACTGGACAAAGAGTGTTTTGACACCATGCAAGTACATTTTTTCATCATAGGTTTTTTTTTCTTTTCGGTTTCTGAGTTGGGTGTACACGTTTCCAAACCTAACTTTATATTGCCTTAATCACTGTCTTGTTGGCTCAAACATAGCACCGTTTTGAAACATGTCAGCAATTCCTATCAACTGTTAGCTATGCTTAAAATATGTAATACACAGCGGGGTTAGTTGTAGCACAGTGTTATAATTAAGCCGCCAAGTGCACAATGACAATCAATTGAAAACGGGGAGTCACACAACTTTTCAGGTTTGAGTATTTATTTATACATTCAACTTTGTTGGACTTTCACAAACAATTTTGGAATTTAAAATGTTTAAAATTTAGTTTACTATGCATTGACCACTTATTAAAAATATGGCCTGTTTTTAATGCAATAAACCCTTTAAATTTAGCTTTTAAGCTCATTTGTATTATAATTACTGTTAATATTATTAATTATAATAATTGTACATGCAGCTGCCACACATAAATCTAATTCAATTGCAATTACATTATTTTATGATTTTATTTATTATTATTTATTGCAAAACTGTGCAGCCCTTTTCTATGTCTCTATCCAGAATAGAATGATGATTGGATGAGGGATAGATGTATGGATATCTACAGTATCTGTACAGATGCACAAACAATATCTAACTATACAAATAAATAGTACTAAATTATGTGTGTTACACACAAGTGTTAAAACTAACCCCTCTGTTACAATTAACCCCACATATGCGGTAAGTTGTAACATTTGCACTTCAGTGCAACAGTACAAAAATGGTAGGTCCTAGAATAAAACTTTAAGTGTTCTTTTGTAGCAGAGATGTGTATGTTGCTTGTGTAAAAAAAAGTTGAATCTAACTTAACAATTTTTTAATTGAGCCAAAACCAACATGTGTTAGGTTGTGCCCCGCTCTCCCCTATATATACTGTATATTTTATACAATATTATTGTAGACTTTTCATCATTTTATATAACCTAGATTGGTCTAATTTGATAAAGAAAAGTCTGATTACCCCCTAACTAACTGCTAGTTGGTCAAATTGGTTCTTAAAGGGATAGTTCACCCAAAAATGTAAATTCTGTCAGTAATTACTCACCCTCATGTTGTTCCAAACCCGTAAGACTTTTGTTCATCTTCGGAACACAAATGAAGATCTTCTTGATGAAATCTGAGAGCTTTATCTCCCTCCATTGGCAGCAGCGCAAGTTACGCAACTTTGACGCTTCAAAAAGTCCATAAAGAGATTGTAAAACGAATCCATAAAGTGTCTTAAATTTAATTTAGGCTTCTATTCACATAAAACTTTCATCAACTCACACATCAGTTGTGGTTAACAGAAGCTCAAGCATGTTCAAACAAGGTTCATTTTCTGTTACGCAGCACATTGAACTTCTGTTTTTGTTTGCTGATCAGTGTTTAATAGGTGAATAAAAGCATAAATTAAATCTGTTCATCATATAAATAGATCTCTTTATGAACTTTTTGAAGCGTCAAAGTGTCAATTGCATTGCTGTCTATGGAGGGACAGAAAGATCATGTCAATGAAAAGATCATGTTCCGAATGTTTTACATTTAAGGGTTTAGAACAACATGATGGTGAGTAATTAATGACAGATTTTTTTGGGGTGAACTAATTATGTTTATGCAAATTTCCCCTGGTATAGTAATCCCTAAAAAATACACCCTTCATCCTTGATTGTGGTTGTGTAAAAATTATTATAACTTGAGACACCATTGTCTCTTATTTAAACTGGTCTGGTTTAGTATGTTTAGCTTTGGGGGAATTCAGAGATATATTTACCCAAACGTACTCATTCTAGTCAAGTACCGTCTGTCCACTTACCTAAACACCACTCACCGCAATGTTTACATGAAGGTCTCTTGGAAAAGGATGTCTCTTGGTCTCTAGAACCATTAATGATGTTTCTTTCTTCCATGGGTTCTTGAACATGATTTCTATAGGATCAGAATATGTTTTCAACATCAATTGCGAGAGAAAACCTCAAGGGTGTCCTTATAGTCACAGTATGACTCATTCGAGGGGCTGGACACTCCACAGATTGTCATCATTCATATGATGAAGGAAGTCTGGAGCTATTGTATTTGTCTATATGTGTGCTTTAGGCGGCTTGTGAACGTCTCTCTTAACCAAAGAGTCTGTTTGTTTGCCGGTCCACTAAAGGCTTTTGTGTATGATTATTAATATTCATACAGCTCCCCCCCCCCCCCCCCCACCACTACCACATGTGCCAGTCGATTCATGTGTTTTCATAGTGCATGAGGCCTCTCTTTTCAAATGTAAAGTAGGTTTTCATGTGTAATGATCTTATGAGATCCCTTGTCAGTTTGAAAGTAAAGAAGTAGAAGCCTAATGGACATCGGCCACATGCATCCGTAGTGAGTGACACGCATAGTAACGAGACCTGAAAATGGAAGGACATCTGATCATTTGCATTTGATATCAGCATAAATAATTTTAGCTCTTGTGAACTGATGACTCGGTAGCCCTTATCAAAGTTTTAGCGGTATGTGAATTATTTCTGATGCGGAATCATCATCTGAGTGGGGACCGTGTGGATGAAAGTTTAATGGGAAAGAACTTGATCTGACTGGCAGTAGATATGACTGCATGGAATAGAGTGTCAATTTCAAGTGTATTTCCGCCTTGTTTTAGGGTTACTTAGTGATCTGAGCTTAAAGCGAAAGATCACCCGCAAATGTATATTATGTCATCTTTTACTCACCCTCATTTCGTTTTAAAACTGTATTACTTTCTTTCTGTGGAACATAAAAGAATATATTTTTTTTTAAGTCAATGGTCACCGAAACGAATCCAACAATCTTCAAAATAACTTTTGTGTTCAGCGGGAGTAAAGTCACATTTTTGAGGGTAAGTAAATGATGACAGGATAAGGGTTAGAGGTTTAAAGCTATATACAGTACATGTTCCCTCTGAAAAGCTGTTAGCGATTTTTTCATGAGACAGTTCTTCAAAATACAGTTTTAAACCTTCTTTAATCAAGCATTTTCTCTGTTATAGCACTTCTTCATTTTAAATATTAGATCTTCTCAAGGCAGAATTCATCTTACTGAATTATCCTAATGATATCTTCCATGAGAGCCGGTCTGGTAATATGTTTCAGCTAAAGTGTGTGTGTGTGTGGTGTGCCTGAGGCATTCATGAGTGAGTCGATATAATTCAGGTTCTTCAAACCCTCGCTATTGTCCATTTTTTAGCCTTTGAGGGAAATGGCATGTTTGACTGTTTTTTTAGTTCAAACTCACCTTTTGTATGATCACTGCTGTGTTTAAAAGCACCTTACGTGTATGTGTGGTAATCGCTAATGTAGATTGACACTTTCTGACCTGACAAATTGAGACGTTTTAAAACCATATAAGGAAGGTTTCGAATAGTACTTCTTATTGCTGTAAGCTAAGCAGCCATTGTGAAACTTTCCATTCGCGCAGAACACAATTAATTGTATTTTAATCTTGATCATGATTCTCTTCATTAATTTAGCATAATCATCTGTGATATTGTACCACTGGCAACCCTCTAAAATTCAAGTAAATCACTGCAACCAAATTTCATGCTAGCCTACTAAAAATGTCCTTAATTATATCATTTGTATGATTTTACTCGCCTGTGATTGAGTTAAAGGCAAAAAATATGTTTAGTGCAAATGTTTCATTTCCTGCTGAACTTAAAGGGATGCTCCACTTTTTTTTGGGGAAATAGACTCATTTTACCATTCCATTTTAATGTTAATCAAACAACAAAAGACTCACTGCAAAAAATCACTTGACTGAATAAGTTTTAAAATTTTAACAGACAAGTACGTTGGAAGGCGGAGCTAGCTAGGTTAGGAAAATTTAGCAAGTAAAATAAAAAAATGTACTAGCCTATGGCAAGCTTCACTCTCCACAGAGGGTTGACTGGTTATATCTAAATAAATTAGGGCTGTGCAAAAGTTAATTGCGATTAATCGCATACAAAATAAAAGTCTGTTTTACATAATATATTTGAGTGTGCTGTATATAATTATTTTGTATATATAAATACCTATGCATGCATGTATATATTTAAGAATTATTTGCGCTTAAATTCTGTATATATATATAAATACATAATCTATATTATATAAATATAAATAATTTATATAGGAATAACACATTTTCTTAAACATATACATGCATGTGTGTGTATTTATATATACAAAATAATTATATACAGCACACACAAATATACTTTGTAAACACAGACTTTTATTTTGGATGCGATTAATCGCAATTAACTTTTGCACAGCCCTAAAATAAATAAATAAATAAATAAATAAATAAATTTTCAGGATATTTCCGTCATCTTGCATTGAACAGGCAGTTTTAATTCCCCAATCAGAGATTACATTTTGGAAACTTGAAAACCATGCGCATGTGTTCTTTCTTTATTAATTGATTACACGGTTACCTTATCCAGTAAAAAAAAAAAAAAAAAAAAAAAAAAAAAACTGTAAATGGTTTAACATGGCATCATATTTAGTTTTACTATAAAATACTGTCAATGTATTTTGCGAGTAAAAACTATAAATTACAATATAATTTACAGTGAAAAACAGTACAAGATATTCCTGTTAGGGCTGTCAAACGATTAATCGCGATTAATCACATCCAAAATAAAAGTTGTGTTTACATAATATATGTGGGTGCACTGTGTATAATTATATTGTATATATAAATACACACACATGCATGTATTTTTAAGAAAAACTATTATTTATATATAAAATATTGAAATTTATATGTCATATAAATTATATATAAATCTATGTACAGTATATACATGAAAATATATCTTAAATATATACAAGCATGTGTGGGTATTATATATATAAAATAATTATACACAGTGCACCCACATATATTATGTACACAAACTTTTATTTTGGATGCGATTAATCGTTTGACAGCCCTAATTCCTATATGTCCTATGAGTTCCTATACCTATAATTCCTATAATTCACTGGGGGACACATCTCATGAGTTTATTTAGTAAAAATTAATACATTTTTTATCTTATTTTTGTCATTAGTAATGTACATTAGGGTGTTTTGCTACATTTTCTGTTATGTACACTTAATGTTTATTGCATTATTTATTTTTTTTTGCATTATTTTGTTTCATCACAAAAGTGCTAACTTAACTATTCGAATAATAATCAGGCAGACATGCAACACATCCTGAACCCATTGTGTCGTTGGTTTTGAAAGAGGAAACTTATTATGGTGTTCTCAGGCCGTCTCTGAAAGGAAATAAAGGTTTTTGAGATTTTGATGGTGCGATTGGTGTGAATTGTTGCTTTTCGTGAATTGCTTCATTATTATTCTTGCTATCAAGGGGTTGAACAGAAGGAGTTTGGTGGGCCTTGGCCACTTCTCAAGAATATTGCAGGAACGCCTTGCTATCTTTTATTTGCAGAGGGAGGAGGGATGATGGGGTTTGTTGAATTAAGTGTATTCCCCAAACAATTCAACTGGGTCTCAACTGGAAAAACAAATCGTGGTGATGGATTATCGTCTTGGTCTGGTCACTTCTGATAAAGCCTGGGTCAAATATTGTTTTCAAATGTGCAACTGTCCATAGCGCAACCCTTCTGAATGTCAGAAAGCTGGTGTGGACGGATGGCTGCGCACTACTCAGTCTGTGAAATGTGATCTGTGATACGGCTGAGCTGCCCGCTGTCTGCAGTCCTAATTAATACTTGATGTGATTGAAGGCGCTCAATTTGTCTGGAGTCTTATCTCGTCAATGCGTTTGTTGTTGGTTTTTTTTGCAGAATGTCTTGCAGACAGACGGCAGCTGAAATGCAACAAACAATTAAGCCTTGGAACTGACAATTATGTCTCATGTTGTCATGGAGATGTTTTTACACAAATCAAGCGAGACGCATTGCTCACTCTTGTGGGTTCTAATTAAACGCACGCTATACTTCCTTAATCACACCTTTTTGGCAATTGAGAAATCGTGTCCCTCAGCAGGCTGACGTTTCCTCTTAAGAGTTTCCGTCAGCGCCCGAAGCCAGTCAGACGAGTGGTGAAACGTCTTCTATAAATGGAAAGCGTATCTAGATGCAAATGCTTCCAGTTGGAGATCTCCAGTTATTTGTTTGTCGTTTGTCATGGTGAATGGTGGATTGTCATTTTAATATTCGTAAAGCTGGTTTTCTCCGCCCCGCTGTCAAGGGAGGGATGCAGTTGTATGTAAGCGGACGTGAAGGCATGCATTTTTTCTTTGGCATTGTTCGGTCCAAGGAGGCTTCAATGAGGAGACGGGGAAAAGGGTAGAGACCAAAATGCTCCCACAGTTGATTTGCCCATTGTGGGGGAGGAACACTATTCCCATTGATGGTGTTGTTGGTGAAGCCCCCAAAAGCTGGAGAAAGGGGGCCCATTCAGTGCAATGGGTGACCCTGCACAACTATGGGAGATGGGTGTTAGTGCTTTTGTGGAGCACGGTGGGAACATTGTCCCCATTCTAGTGATTTAATACCCCAGGTCTGAGGTACTTTGCTATCTCCCCTTAAATGTTCGTGTTCTGTCCTATATCTTTTTCACAAGGTAAAATGTCTCATTATAATACAACTCGTTTCTTTCTGCTGGAAAAAGGTGAATGAGCTATTTGCAGTCAAATGATCCGTGTTACGGATATGGAAGCCTGTTTCTGAATCAGAGCAAAAAATAAAACCAATAACTGTGAGAGAAAGTTTAAAATAAGAAATAAAAGGCAGTTATAAAGTCTTTTACTTATAAGAATTTGTACTATAGCTTAAATACGTTTACATTTAGTCATTTAGCAGACGTTTTTATCCAAAGCGACTTAAATACAGTTTTCAGTAGATTCGCCAATTGGGTTGTTTAAAAAAAAAAATGTTTAGTAGGATTAATAATAAAAAATGTTACAAATAAAAATAAATAAAAAATAAAATAAATAAAAATAATTAAAAATAAATTAAAAAAAAAAATGTTTAGTAGGATTAATAATAGGCTTCTCTTTTAGAAAAGCTTGACTAGTTTATTTGATTAAATTATGAGTTGCTGAATTTTAAAATAAAATTTCAAGTTCAATACAAGCAAAGATTGCTTTAAATGACTCTTTCACAGCCTCTAACAGAAAAATCAATTTCATTCAGCTCAATAAAAAGATGGGTTATTATTTCGTTTGACAATTCTTTCTTTCATCCTTTGGCTGACAGTCATTTTCAGATGTGTATAAACTCTCATATTGAATGTTGATAGGTAATTCGAAAAAGGCACAAAAGCCCGGCACATTTCCAAAATGTAGATGTGAATGGAATACCTTTTCAGATCCAGAATGACAAACCATGTAAACTCTGGCTGTAAAATGAGATATTAATTGCCTTTTGCTTTCAGCCACTTTTGAATACAGCAAGACGAATGAACAAAAGGCCTTCGAATGAGGGGGGAAAAAAAGCCACCAGAGTCACTTATCAGGTGCATTCAAGATTCATGCCGTGGACTGAACCTCTTATCTCTCTGACCTGAAATGATCTTCCTCTTGGGGCCTTGCCTTTCTACCAGATGTTGATCCAATATGTCTTACATCCCATAAAAGTCTATAAATTGCCCCCATGAGGGATAAACGATAAGATCAGACTAGGTTTCCATAGCCGTGGGAAAAGTAATACATATTTGGCCTTAAATTAATTCAAGAAGTGTTTAAGCATACCACAGATTTAAAAAGTTGTCTATCCGGTAACACTCTGAAGTGAAGAAAAGGTTCTTAAAAGGTTCTATCAATGCTACATATTTGGAACCCGCTTTTAAGGGTTCAATAATAAGAACCAGCTTAAGGGTTCTTTGTAACCAGGAAAAAGGTTTTATATGGAATCGTTTGGGTTCATTCATTATCATTTGTTTTGTCCTTTCTGGATTAAAGATTTTATATTTTTGACATACATCAAAACCCTAAAATGTATATATGAATGCCTGTGCATGATCACAAAATTCAAGATATGGGGGTTCGAAAATGTATATACTTATATCATTTTATGTAGTTAATCAATATCCCACGAAGAGTGCCGTTTCAGTTTTTCTCCTCCAAAAATCAGCATGATTAAAATGTGATATTTAGTTAATAAACAATAATTTAATTACAACTATAAAACGTTGCAGAATAATGTAAAATATGAATGAATAATAGCCTATAAAGAACCTTTGTGTCAAAAGGGTCCTTTCTTGTCATTATAAAAGATTTTTTTAACATAAAACATTCTTAGGAGTTGAGTTAAGAACCCTTGCTTCGTATACTGTGAAAAAATATATTCATGATTTGTAATCACAACATTTTCTTTTCTTTTGTCAAATCAACTTAAATAATTTATGTAGTTCATATAACATAATATTTTGAATTTCTGATGATTAAATCAATCTCTTTCATTATATTAACTCAATTTTTCCATTTCAGTGAACTTAAAATTTTAAGGCGTTAAACCAACAATATGTTTTTTTTACAGTGTCGAACCCCAATGAACCCTTTTTTCTAAGAGTGAAGTTCGTTCCTAAAATACTGCATTGCAAGTTTACATTTATGTTTTAGCTGTAACACTGGCCTCCAACTTTGTCAATTATAGTACTATTTTTCTTTTTTTGAGTACCAAGAACAATTTTTCTGGTCTTGCCTGTGTGTAGTGTGGTTGGTTGCTGTTTCTATAGCGATAAGCAGTAGCTCTTGGTTGGGGCACGAAGGTCTGTCTCAAACACATCGATAGACTGAACCCTGTTTGACAGTGATTAATGTCCAGTCCAGGTCAGCAGAACATTTAGGGACCGCCCCTTCTCCATGAGCAATGCTAATCCCACCCTGCACTCATCATTGACTAAACGAGTTTCCATGCAGATTTATGACCAATACCGATGAGTTAAATGTATGGGGAATCCGAGGGCTCGGCTTTTGCTGCTTGTTTGTTGGAATTTACATGGAGGATAACGCTCAGTAGTGTAGGTTGACATGTTATTTTATGAACATGGCTTTTCATTATCTGTAACAAGCATTAGCATACTACTCAGAGTATGTCTGCTGTATAGTGTGTGTACTGTGCAAAGGAAGGAAGAAAAAAAACAATCAATAAAGTCAGTTACTTGAATTTGAGAACTATATAAGTAATTTAGAAATTAAAGGAGTAGTTCACTTTAAAAAAAACGTTAGCTGATAATTTACTCACACCCATGTCATCCAAGATATCCATGTCATTCTTTCTTCAGTCGAAAAGAAGGTTTTTGATGAAAACATTCCAGGATTTTTCTCCATACACTCTCAGAAAAAAGGTCCAAAATCTATCACTGGGTCTGTACCTTTTCAAAAGGTACGCTTTTGTACCTAAAGGGTACATATTAGCACCTAAAATGTACATATTAGCACCTAAATGTCCATATTAGCACCTAAAATGTACATATTAGCAAATAAATGTCCATATTAACACCTACATGTCCATATTAGCACCTAAAATGTACATATTGGCACCTAAATGTACACATTAGCACCTAAAATGGACAAAAGTTTACCTTTTGAAAAGGTACAGTCCCAGTGACAGCTTTTGTACCTTTTTTTTCTGAGAGTGTATAATGGACTTCAATGGGAACCAAATGATTCAAGGTCAAAAAGACAGTTTCAGTGCAAACTGCAAACTGTTCAAAGGGCTTTAAACGATTCCAGACGATGAATAAGGGTCTTATCAAGTGAAACGATCGCTCATTTAAAAAATAAATAGTAAAGTTTAAGTTTTATAAGCTCAAATGCTCGCCTTGCTCTGTTCTGTGTGACTCTCCTGTTCGAACTCGTTCATCAAAATGAACGAATCTTTTTCCTAGACATTTGGTTCATTCAACGAGCGAAATGAACGAACTGACTCGGAAAAAGATTCGTTCATTTTTTAAAGTGAACTACTCCTTTAATTATGCTTGTTTTGTGAACTGAATCATTATGTGAATGAACTGAATCAATTGATTCATTGGAAAGATTGAAACCAAAAGCCTGTGATTCTGTAGTTGTGATCTCTCTTTTTGTAGGACGAGAAGTGGTTACCACTCAACCAGATCTGATTCAAATCATTTTTCTTGTGAAATTAATTACAACTGTGGGCAACGCGGGCAAATGACTGAAGAGCCTGTCCCCACTTCCAACTTCCAAGTTTGTGTCCTTGTAGAGTAATGAGTAATGTGGATCTTAATATTACTGGGATGTTTTTTGCTAAATGGCTTTTCTTAATTAGCTTGAGATGATCTGTAATGGGGATTTCAGTGCAAAATCTATAAACATAGATGGATGACTTTGTCCTTGTACTATTAGTCAAGAGCAGCTCACAGTGGTTCTCAGATATTTGTCTTATTTTCGTTTGACCCATTTGAAAATTCCTTCTGTTGTCTTATCTTTAGTTTGTACAGCTTTTCGTGCTATAGCACAAGGCATGGATGCCGATCCACAGTTTGCTTCATAGAATCATGTTTCATACAGTATGTTTCATATGCTATAATTATTGTAGGCTGTAGGGGTGTGCACTGTCCAGTGAGCATTGTCTGTGTATATCTGTTGAAATTATGAAATTATCTGTATCTACGTATAATGATGCCAGCTCAATAGCCAGCTTTTGATTAGTTTTTCCCTTTTATAAATTCCATATTAAATATCTTGTATAATATGTGAAATAATTTCTGTTTTTTTATAACCTTTATATAAAACAAAGCTAAAAAACATTAATAAGATATGGGGTGAAATGTGGCTATCCTTACACTGCTTTCATAGTCATAATGGATTCACCTAATCACCATTACATTAATTTCAGATTTTTTTCCTTAAAAATATTTCTCTTTCAGTGTGCTTGTTGGATAATTAGTCCAACCATTATTTTTTCTATTATTTGTAAGTCATTATTTTGAAGTCATTATCCATACATCCTGAATAACATATTCAGCCTCAGGCACATCTCTAGTGTGCAGTAGTCTGGACATACCTAATGTGAAAATGATAGTGGTAAATGGATAGATAGATGGATGCAAATCTAGTGACAAGCGAATTTGTCACTGTAGTCTTTTCGGGATGTGGACTTCTTTTATAGTAAAGTTTGCTGACAAAAAGCTTTTATAGCTCACTGAATTGCAACCTAAAGTGCTACTCGGCGTGATACCCTGACTTTCTTTATTCCTTTTAGCCAGGGGAGATGGCATGCACAGGAAATACATCCAAGGAAGGAAGTGCCACTCTAGCACACTTGTGTAAATGTTTGCGAAATGTTTGATGTTTTCAAATAAATATACCTCCTTATAGACCTCCCCTTCTAACAGTAGAGTGCTAGGTGTTGGACAGGGGCCCCATTGAAAGCTTCCCCAGAGGTGAGTTTTTAAAAGTTGAGAGGTTTTAAAGAGGGATACAGTCCTGCATGCCAACACACTGTGAAGTACAAAGGTGCTCATGGAGGTGGATAGAGGACCCTCTGGAAGTGCAATGGATAACAGGTTCAGTCGATCAGTGAATCCAGGCACAATGTTCCTAAAATGCAACCCCCCCAAAAAATCAATATGGTGAGTGTAAATAATGGATAGGATATTCAGAGTCATCTTGGTATTGGGTTTTTCTTTGTGGTTTAAAGGAAATCCAGAAAATGCAATTGAAAAGATTTTCTTTTATTTCACTATCTGAACTTACTTTTTGAGATCAGACGTACCTTATCTGTCTGGCATGACTGTATTGGCCTCATTGATCAATGTGAGTTGCATGTTATTTAGATCACCATTAGACTCCATTGAGCTGCTTACGTAATCAATCCCCTAGCTCATACTATGGATAGATATACACATTTAGGTTCATAAACTGAACCACCCCTAGTCCTACCCATCTCCACCCCCTTATCCCTAACCCCACCCCTAATCCTACCCATCTCCACCCCCTGATCCCTAACCCCACACCTAAACCTACCCATCTCCACCCCCTGATCCTTAACCCCACCCCTAATCCTAACCATCTCCACCCCCTGATCCTTAACCCCACCCCTTATCCTACCCATCTCCACCCCCTGATCCCTAACCACACCCCTAAACCTACCCATCTCCACCCCCTGATCCTAACCCCACCCCTAAACCTACCCATCTCCACCCCCTGATCCCTAACCCGACCTAATCATAACCATCTCCACTCCCTGATCCTTAACCCCACCCCTAATCCTAACCATCTCCACTCCCTGATCCTTAACCCCACCCCTAATCCTATCCATCTCCACCCCCTGATCCCTAACTCCACCCCTAAACCTACCCATCTCCACCCCCTGATCTCTAGCCCCACCCCTAAACCTACCCATCTCCGCCCCCTGATCCCTAACCCCACACCTAATCCTACCCATCTCCACCCCCTGATCCCTAACTCCACCCCTAAACCTACCCATCTCCACCCCCTGATCCTTAACCCTACCCCTAATCCTACTCATCTCCACCCCCTGATCCCTAACCCCACCCCTAATCCTACTCATCTCCACCCCCTGATCCCTAACTCCACCCCTAAACCTACTCATCTCCACCCCCTGATCCCTAAACCCACCCCTAAACCTACCCATCTCCACCCCCTGATCCTTAACCCCACCCCTAATCATACCCATCTCCACCCCCTGATCCCTAACCCCACCCCTAATCCTACCCATCTCCACCCCCTGATCCCTAACTCCACCCCTAAACCTACCCATCTCCACCCCCTGATCCTTAACCCTACCCCTAATCCTACTCATCTCCACCCCCTGATCCCTAACCCCACCCCTAAACCTTCCCATCTCCACCCCCTGATCCTTAACCCCACCCCTAATCCTACCCATCTCCACCTCCTGATCTTTAACCCCACCCCTAATCCTACCCATCTCCACCCCCTGACCCTTAACCCCACCCCTAATCTTACTCATCTCCACCCCCTGATCCTTAACCCCACCCCTAATCCTACCCATCTCCACCTCCTGATCTTTAACCCCACCCCTAATCCTACCCATCTCCACCCCCTGACCCTTAACCCCACCCCTAATCTTACCCATCTCCACCCCCTGATCCTTAACCCCACCCCTAATCATACCCATCTCCACCCCCTGATCCCTAACCCCACCCCTAAACCTACCCATCTCCACCCCCTGATCCCTAACCCCACCCCTAATCCTACTCATCTCCACCCCCTGATCCCTAACCCCACCCCTAATCCTACCCATCTCCACCCCCTGATCCCTAACTCCACCCCTAAACCTACCCATCTCCACCCCCTGATCCTTAACCCTACCCCTAATCCTACTCATCTCCACCCCCTGATCCCTAACCCCACCCCTAAACCTTCCCATCTCCACCCCCTGATCCCTAACTCCACCCCTAAACCTACCCATCTCCACCCCCTGATCCTTAACCCCACCCCTAATCCTACCCATCTCCACCTCCTGATCTTTAACCCCACCCCTAATCCTACCCATCTCCACCCCCTGACCCTTAACCCCACCCCTAATCTTACTCATCTCCACCCCCTGAGCCCTAACCCCACCCCTAAACCTACCCATCTCCACTCCCTGATCCTTAACCCCACCCCTAAACTCCCCATCTCTGCCCCCTGATCTCTAACCCCACACCTAATCATACCCATCTCTGCCCCCTGATCCCTAACCTCACCCATAACCATTAGGCTGCTGTCACTTTAAGACCGAATGCAAGGGCAGAACTGACATGCATCTGGTTTCTTTCTCAACTGTTCACTTGACATGACAACCCTTGCCAAGACAGAATTTCATGTATATGTGTCCATTCAAGTGCAAGTAAGAGCAAAAGAGGAATCAATTCAGTGTTCGAGCGCTGTCTGAAATGCGCCTCTCACTCTCTGCGTGTGCGTACTTTAGGTTTGTGAGGCTGTGCACACAGATAAAAGCGCGTGAGTCCCTATTTTCGCCTCTTCCTCCATGTGTAAAATCATTTGAATGTGTAAATTGGCAAGACAAAATCCATCCAAAGGATAAACTTTCACTCTATTTAGGTTAAACTTAGCGAATCACATGCGTGGACATGTGACACGAACCGTGCGGCCTGGTCCATAGTTCCCTGCTGGTGGAATGACCTGCCTAACTCATACCAAGCTACTAAGCCTTTAGCCATTTTCAAGAAACTGCTGAAGACACATCTTTTTCGGCAACACTTGACCCATTAATACAAACACTTCTATATCTTTTTATAAAAAAATAAATAAAAAAATAAATAAAACAAAACGTTTACTGTGCTAGACTAACTGGGACTGGTCACAGCACTTGCATATTGAAGTGTATTAAATGTATTGTAAATGTGAACGTGTATAATCACGATGGATAAAAAATCCTCTCCATGCACCCCTGATTATGTGGCTGGTTGCATTTTATGATTTTTGCATATACCTCAGTTCCCCTGCTGGCCGTGCCTCTATCAGAAAAGACCTGCAATCCCCTTTTCGGGTCACGACTCACCAGCTGATAACATGTATGGAACCAATGGAATTGAAGTCTTCCATTACTTACGCCTTCATGGAAAAGAAGCTTACAGGCCACCTCATCAGACTTTCTACCCCCTATGGGTGCCAGTTCCATTTCTTCTGGCCTAATATAAGGTGGGCTGATCATTCCATAAACACACAGAGCTGATGCTTGGAGGTTTAGATCCAAGGCTAGGCCAACATGAGCCAACTTCACATGTCTCCCCCCAGAAACCCATCTCCCTCCCACTGTTAACAGTAAACATGTCTTTTTGCATCTTAGTTGGCACCGTGCCCGGCAGCCCTCAGCAGTTTACAATGTAGCTGCAGCCCATGCCTTGACTTTACAAAAGCGTGCTTCTGTTTATTAGGGTTTGTAAAATGACAGAACTGCTGCCACTGTGCTGTGAATGGAATAAACAAGACATAAAATAGATTGCTTGTTAAGCGTAGACGGACAATTTGTGCTGCCGTTATGCTGTGTTTAGTCTCTTTTTACTCTCTTACTAGGAAGGTAGTGCCACTTTCAATAGAAGTGAATTCAATGCCAATGTCAGATATGTTTATGTATATAATGAATATGATGGATCAGGCTTTGAGAAATGGATTTAATAATCAGAAACATGGCCGTAAGTGACCCGTGTTAACACAGTGCTTCATGGAAGCTTTATGTTAACAATCCGATTTCTGGCAGTGATAATTTTGACAGTGTTGACAGTTAAATAAATCCTTGCGGTATATCAGATCCGTTGTCAGAATTGTTTCAGCTACAACATCAAGTCTTTATTTTGCCTTTTCAAAAATAATAACTCTTATTCAAAGGCTCATGGTGACAGGGGTTCCCTATTGAGAAGATAAGTGTCGACCTGCTTGAATTGAAACCAGGCTGGTTTATAATAGTTAGCCAGTGCTAGCTGGAATATGTAGATAAGGAAACCACATAGTCTTACACCGGACGTGTTTTTGTGCTTTAAATCAGCGTGGAGTGTGGTAGAATGGGACAGACTGCAGGAGTCTCAAGGTTAACTGTTTTTATCTTTTAATTATGTGTACAGAATACAATAACTGGACTTTTCAGCTGGTTTTATGTTGTCTGTGATGTCATGAAGCAAGCATGGTAGTTGCAATTTTAGCTGTAGAAGAAAAGGCTGAGACTGAAAATGTGACTTCTGTCGCACTGCTTATGTTCAAAAGCTGAACCACCAGCCCTCCAGTCACTGTCTCCAAATGTGTTGCTTATCTATTTTGGATCTCTGCCGCTAATGAACACTCGACCCCACAGACATTTATCTGTGAGCCAGTGTACGTGTGATCCTTCGTCAATTATCTTCTTTATGTCTGCCCTCTGAAGTCTTAATTATGACATTGACTGAGATGCTGCTGATCAGGACCTCTTCCCTGCTGCTCAGAGCACACTACACTGCTCCATCTGACCCACTGTGATAGGAGAGCAAAGGAAAACAATCATGTTGGATGTAGAATGCAGCCAGAGGTCACTGTAACATGTAGTTGGGAGAGCACGTCAGCCAATAGAGACTTGACTGTCTCAACAACATGACAGAGATGCATATCACATGTCCAGATGAATGACACTTTGTGCTTGAGTAGATTGTATAATTGAAGAGTTCAGATGCAAAAGCCTCTAAGTGCCATTTGAAATTTTCTTCTAGAATGATCATTTTTATCAAGCTTGTATATTTAAGTTCAGTGATTTCACTTAAATGGCAATGATTGTTATTTAAGTGAAATTACTGAACTTAAATATACAAGTTTGATAAAAATCATCATTAAAGAAGAAAATTTCAAATGGCATTTAGAGGCTTTTGCATCTGAACTCTTCAATTATGTCTTGCTTTAGCTGGTTGGAAAATTTTCAAGCTTTCAAATAATAAAAAAAGAATAAAAATGAATTTCCTTTTTGCTTTTCAGGCACTCCAAGCACTTGCGAAGCTTAAAGTTTGGTATTTTACACTTAAAGCCCTGTTTTAAGATCGTTTCTGATGAAATAGAAAGGTTAAAGGAGAACGCCGGTGCAAAATGAACCTTTGGTCTAATTACACATTGGTATCTTCCCAGATAGCACAAGGGTATTTGATGTCCTATTTACATCTGGAAGACGCATTTTCCTGTCAGATGTCAAATAGACGTTTATAAGATGTCAGTTTAACATGCATTCTAAATCATTACATCTTAAAGACATCTTCTAAACGTCTATTTGACCTCTGCAGGAAACGTCCTATAGACGTCTTGCAGATGAGCAAACACTCTTAAAAATACGTCTTCCAGATGTAAATAGGACATCAAACAGCCTTGTGCTAACCGTTCTCTGAGATTTGTTTTCATGATAATTGAATGTAAAGAGTTTTATCTCTAAAAAATGTTTAGCATATACGCTAGTAAATGGGGGCATGTAATAAGGAAAGAGAAATCGCTAGTTAATGCCTCTAACAAGACTCAAAATATTCCCACACTAACAGTAATGCTTCCTTTTACTTTCCAGTTACCCATGTAAATACTATGTACTTATTTTAGTAACTACAATTACTGGGTAAAAACTAGTACTAACCCTGAACACCTGTTCCATGTACTTACCTTATATTAGCCAGTAGTTTCTAGGTAAATACACTGTAAGTACATTGTATTTACTGTACTGTAAAAGGAAGCGTTACCCATAGTAATATAATGAGGGTCCCTACATGCAAAAATAAGCATTGAGAACTTAGCAAGTGTACAGACCGTTTAATAAGAAGATCTTTTATATAGACAGTGCACTTTGTGTATACAGACAAAAGCCGTCTTTGGAAAACAGTCTCGACAAGTCGAACCACGAACGACGTGCCAAGTGAGCTGAACTGTATAAAGTTCTGAACTGTATGAACGACCCTCATTATGTTACTGTGTTAGTGTGGGGCTATTTTGAGCCTTGTTAGTGGTATAAACTAGCGATTTCTTTTTACTTATTATATGCCCCCATATACTAGCGTTATACGCTAAACAGTTTTTAGAGATAAAACTCTTTACATTCGATTATCATGAAAACAAATCTCAGAGAACGGTCGACTAGGTACCAGTGTGTTATTAGACCAAAGGTTCAATTTGCGCCCGAGTTCTCTTTTAAAGGGCACCTATTATGCCCCTTTTTACAAGATGTAATATTGGTCTCTGGTGTCCCCAGAATGTATTTGTGAAGTTTCAGCTCAAAATACCCCATAGTTAATTTATTATAACCATTTGAAAATGTAATTTTGGGGCCTGCTTAAAAATGATCTGTTTCGGGAGTATACGACCTTAAATGCAAATGAGCTGCATATCCCCGCCCTGCCTTTGGATGAGGGCGTAACTTGATACCTATGACAGTCGGTACTGACAGACTGAGAGAAACCGCTGTTTTGAATGTCATTCAGCGTACGTTTGAATCGGAATATATAAATAGTACGAAGAGACTCCGGCAGAATAAACACAAATGAGAATGGACCAGTACGTCTCAGTATGGTTAATGATACATTAATGTACTTTAGAGTTGTAATCGCGTCCGGATGTGCAACACACACACACAGACACACACAAACACTGAAGCTGGCGCAATATTTTGTAACTACATACACATTCTGTGATAAAGTTTGCTACGTACGTACAAGTGCAATTACATTTATGCGAGGGAAATGTGAGGAGATGGCTAACTTACAGAACAACAACATATATGCAGTTTTTAATACAATATCTTTAAAAAATATATATATATATTTATAAACATGTGGTTACACACTATACAAACAAGGTTTAAATTATATAGCCTACACAGACATCCTATGACGACAACAACTTTAGACGCATTTGTTGTTGAATTGGCTGACATTGACTGAAAAGACTATTTGCTCAAAAATCATAAAACACACTTACTGTTACTGGAGGTGACGGTGGATCGCAAACAGTAGATGACGATCCACACTTGAGGATTAACTTTTAAGCCACAACAACAGGATTAACCCACGAGAGAACGTTTACGTTTCCAAGAGACATTACCGGCTGTCTTTGAAACAATGGAGGATGATGTGTACAGATCACCGAGGGCAGGGTCTATGCCACAACCACACTGTCAATCAAACCCCTTTCTCACTTTCTACGTCACAAAGAGCTGGATCTCAGAACAGCTCGTTCTGACACAGTGCATATGATTTATTGAGATTGTAAAAAAACCACTGGGTGGATTTTTATCATTCTAGGGTGGTTTTGCGCACACACCGCCAACACATATTTATGTTCAAACACCATGTAAAAGTGAATTTTCCATTAAGGAGGCCCTTTAAGATTGAAATGTGGACTCTTGCTGCTGGCCCGAGAATTTTCGGTTTCTGTGGTTGCAGAATCCATGTAGATAATATGAAGCAGCCATAGTGTGCCACAGTGCTTGCCACACACCAGTTTTTGGTGGAGAGGAGAATGATATAGCAAATTTATAACTGGGATTATTAAGGAACCATGATGGTTTGGGGCAAATGGGGAACTTTCGTGCGTGAGACGCTGCAAAGAACACGAAGCGAGCGCAACAGTCAAACGTGTCCAACTAGCTCTAATGTTTAGAAAAACAATGAAAAGGCAGCAGAGTGGAATGCAAAAATATGTTCAGTGGGAATGGCTCTTAACACCTCTACCAGCAACCTTAGGCCCCGTCCACACAACTGCGTTTTCGTTTTAAAAAACGGAGAATTAAAACGAATACGATCTCCGTCCACACCACCGTTTTATCTCCGTATTAAAATTGATTTCCGTCCACATTAAAACGACTGAAAACGTGGATCACGTGACCATTCACCAACACTGGGCATGCGCGAGCCGGTGTAAACAGTGGCTGACGAATCAGGGAAGGATACGTCATGACTGATAACACCCAATCATAGAGCCGAGCGTGAGCCTCTGCGTCATCGTTTCGAAAGTCCTCCGTTTTGTCCCGTCTACACCAAAACGCAAAACGGAGCTGAAGCGTTTTTAAACTTCTCCATTTTTAGGTCTTCGTTTTTTCTGTTTTAGTCTTTAGTTTGTGCAAACGTAGAAAAAGTTCTCAGTTTTTAAACGAAAACGCAGTAGTGTGGACGGGGCCTTAGTTTACCCAGGACGTGTCCCATCTAACTGCAGGTCAGGGTCAGTCCCGCTTAGCTTCATTGGGTATTAACCAGTCTGTTATAGATCCAAAATGAAGAATATAACTTTTTACTTTATGTAACCATAAAACAACTTTTACACGTACATTTACGGTATGGTAGGGGCAGCAGTGGCTCATGTAGGTTGTCTTCAAATTGGAAAATTGGTGGTTCTGTCTCCGGTTCCACCTGACCAAGTGTCGAGGTGTCCATGAGCAAGACACCTAACCTAACCTAGTGAATGGATGAATGTGAGGCAAAATGTAAAGTGCTTTGGCCATTGGGTCTGTGAAAGCGCTATATACTGTAAATGCAGTCCATTTACCATTTACATGACAACGATGTACTAAAAGTGGAAAAGTTTTTTTACTTTGCATTTTTCGCATACAGTCGACAGTGTTGTCAAAACGATCCCATTCACACAGATCTACGAAAACAATTAAAAACGCTATATTAAGCTGCAAGTGCAGTAGCTGTTAAGGTTATTTTGTAAAGAAAAACTATACGCCTATAGACTAAACGCATAAAACAGTAGGATGACATCACCGTTTTCACAAATTCACGTTTTTGTAGTTTACTCATTGACAAAAATACTTTCGTTTTCAAAAACGTGCACTTTGAAAGCAGTTTTTTAAAAGTTAGCATTTACAAGCCCCCAAAATGCCGTTGTCTTGTAAATTAATGCATAACCTTTTTTTTTGAAAACTAGTTTTTAGTTTTTTCTAAACTGCCCCTTAATCAGATGCTGCAATATACTATTTAGAGTACTGAATGAGTTACAGTACATTGTGATGAGTAATGTGTTGTTGTATTGAGTGCCTGCTTATTCTTTCCAGACTAGGATTTATAATATTTCAAAGAGCTTGTAAAGTCAAGTTGAGAAATGATAGATGGATTAACATGTTTACATTAGGTAAACTAAGTGCATGCCCACGACGTTTTGGAGAAAAGACAGTTAGGTCGGCCATCCAGGCGTTGTTTGTTTTCTGTAATGATCTCATTAAAGCGAGAGGTTTACTCTGATTCATTAATCACCCTGTTGACCATCTGAAGAGGGAGCACATTCTCTGGTTTTGTGATTCAACTGACTGGCAGTAATTACTCACAGGATTGGCACTTCATCCATTGACTTTAATTCACTTTCATTTTAGAAAAGTTCCAGGGTGTTCATTAGCTTCAGAACTCCAACAATGAGATGAAGCAAGTTATTTAGCATAAACTAAAATAGGTGAACTTTTGATGGCACCAGGCATTGAGTGCTGTAGATGCTCAGCTGTGATCTTGGATTTTGATGTTAAGGCATTAACGTGCTCTGCAAAGCTCAAGCAATTCCAATGCACCTTTCTGTGAAATTATGCATTTGCATGCTTCACTTTATGTTCTCGTGCAATCTGTCATATTCCTGTTCAGAATTCATTTGGGAATTTATTGCCCTTTCATTGTCAGGAATGTTAAATTCTTCAGTCACACATATGAAGAGTTCAGATGCAAAAGCCTCTAAGTGCCATTTGAAATTTTCTTCTAGAATGATCATTTTTATCAAGCTTGTATATTTAAGTTCAGTGATTTTACTTAAATGGCAATGATAATTACCTATTAATTGTTATTTAAGTCAAATTACTGAACTTAAATATACAAGTTCATCATTAAAGAAGAAAATTTCAAATGGCATTTCGAGGCTTTTGCATCTGAACTCTTCATATATAACTTCAACTTCCTCCTAAGACACGTTCAATCTGAATCCATGCCTTTGTCTACTGAGGAATGTTTTATGCAGTTCAAACATGATATGGGTGTATAATTTAGCTTTCAGCATAGTTGTGATGTAATGTAATTTCCCTAGGAGGTTATTGACTCTGCTATTGATAGGATATCTGCCCATAATAATAATAATAATAATAATAATAATTTTTAATAATTAGTTAAAAAAAATAAGGACAATATTAATTCTAAAATAAATAGTGGTTCAAGTCGTAAAAGCCTGTAAAAGAAAATGTAAAACGGAAATATTCAACATGTTGGATGTAGTATTGTGTAGCCATATGTTTGACCATCTGCACAAAGTCAGTTCCACTTCAAACCTTTACTAAAACAGCCACAAAGGTAGACAAAGTTTTGCCATCTGTGAACCATGTAGCAGGTTTATCTAAAATATATACTTTAAAAATGAATAGGCTGACATGGAAAAAACTCTCAAGCAAGTCACTGTAACCCACTGAGGAAATGTGCGCTTGAAATATTTGTAGACTTTGTAATCTAAAGGTGTTTTGATCCAAAAGTAACAAACTGGTTATTTCAAGGAAAAGTTATCAAGGAAAATCGAATTAACAATTCTGGTTGTTGATATCTAATTTACTTACTTAAGTGCCTCAATGTCTTTGAAAATATTTCAGTTAATTGATATCTGTTTATCTTTCACCAAATGGGGAAATTCAGTAATTTGTTCTCCCTTAAAATCATTCATCAAGAAATGAACAATTTTATAATGGATGAATTTTTACCTCTTGTAACCATAGCCATGTCCAACTGATCTGAATCAGTTGTTCAATGTCCAACTGAACCGAACCGAGCTTGTGCGTGTACGTCACTCATTGTTTACACAGAGATTTCGGAAGTTTTACCTTTCACTAAACATATTTGGATATTTTGAAATCGTCTTCCATTGTGATTTCCATCTAAATATGTTTAGATCTTCACAGTGAAAGGTAAAACTTCCGAAATCTCTGTGTAAACAATGAGTGACGTACACGCGCAAGCGATCACTTCTGGGGGAACGTTGGACATGGTTCAGTTCAGGTCAGTTGGACATTGGACAACTGATTCAGATCAGTTGGACATGGCTGTGGTTACAAGAGGTAAAAACGATATAAATACTGTTCGTTTTCTCACACAAATCGCATGTTTCGTGTCTTAGGCCATCAATGTGTACTTACATTTACGAGTCATTAAATCATGTTTAATTTGGACTTGGACGTGGACCTCCATACCTGCATTATATGACTGATAGACAACAACGGTTTGACTGAAAAATGTCAAAATTGAAAATACTGCGGAAACAAAGACACCTACATCTTGGATGCCCTTGAGGTAAGCTAAAATATATCAAAAATTAATTTCAAAATGAACTATCCCTTTGAAATAGAAATCAGTTGTTTTAAATTTTAACAACATCACTTCATTTTTGATTAAATAAATGCTGCCTTGATAAGAATAAAGAGACTTTGTACTGACCTCAAACTCCGGTAACACTTTATAATAACTACACGCTAATAATAATTAGTTAAGTATGAGTAAACCATTAATTCATCTTTCATAAAGCATTAATAGACATTAATAAGCAGTTTATAAATACAGCTATAAATGCTTTTTTCTCGATTTAAAAGCATATCTATAATTTGTTAAATAATTGTATTTTCATCCTTTATTAATGATCAATTTATCATTTCTAAATGAAGAATTGCATTTTTTATGAACCAGTTATTTGAGAGTTGTCAATGGTTCGTAAGATTACTTAGAGTGTGTAAGTAAATGATTAATAAACTATTTAAATGTGCATTCATACAGCTTATCATTCAGACATATAGTGATGGTTACTTAGTGTGTTAATAAATGCTTTATTAACATGTATCAATGCTGTAATTCAGGGTTAATTCGGTTAGTTATAAAGCATTTAGTAGTGGTCCGTTGACTATGTTCGTGAGCTCATCTAAAGTGAGGACTATTCATGCCTTGTAAAGCATTTTTTAAGGCTGTTAAATATTTCTGTTCTGTATCACTGCGTTGTGTTTGTTACATTTTACTGTTTAGAAGATTGCCGAGTTTTTAAATCGCCTTTATAAATGCTTTACAAATCATGAATAGTCCTCACTTTAGATTAGCTCACAAAAATAGTTAACTAACCACTACTAAATGCTTTATAACTACCTGTATTTACTACATTTACTTACACTTTCTAAGTAATCTTATGAATGACTGACAACTCTTAAACAACTGGTTTGTAAATAATGCTATACTTCATTTAGCAATTATTAATTGATCATTAAGAAAGTATGAAAATACAATTATTAAACGCATTATAGATATGCTTATATATCAAGAAAAAAGCATGTATAGCTATATTTATAAACTGCTTATTAATGTCTATTAATGTTCTATAAATGATTAATTAACTGTTTACTCATACTAATGATTAATAGCGTGCAGTTATTATAAAGTGTTACCCAAACTCCTTCTTTGAGGAGTTACTTTAGCTAGCCGTTGAGGAAGGGGCAAGAGATTTTTTTCTCTCTCTCAGACTGGTGCAATATTAATTATAGAAATCTGACATAATCAGATGTTGTAGTCAAAATTAATTTATAGTAAATACTGGTAATTAGTATGTTGTTGACAGGTAGCATGTTACATGTATTAATTGAGACGTCAAGCACAAATTGTTGACAAATACTGCAGCCATCTTGTGGTGCCACTCCAGGCTTGTTGCATTGATTCAGGGGTGGGCGTTATGAGATCCACTGTGGGAGGTATAATTACTGCAGCTGCAGTTCCTCCGATCGCAGTCACACTGGGCCACCGACCCAGGAGGTCCCCTCGCCCGACTGCTGCGTTTCTCCGTCTTTCATTGGCTACCTTTTGTGTGTCTAGCATACCCAGCCTCCTTCTGACATGCAATTGATATAGAAAAAGCCTATGTTCACATTATAGTCTAAATGAGCAGTTCTGTTTTTCCCCCTTCAGATTCAGTCTTTTGTTCATATTCATGTTTGTAAATGATCATGTAAAACATCATCTATGGTCACATTCACAAATGAAAAACCATGTCGATCCTGCGAACATTGTAGGATTGTAATGCATTTGCTAGATTTACTTAAATTGATGGGCAAGACCTTATAGTCCTGCAGTATTGACATCATAATTTCTATGATGCTATTAACGCGCTGTTGCTCACTGCAGGTTTTTTTTTTTTTAATGATTAAAATGGTAACCTTTTGAGCTCTTAATGAGGGTGACATTGACCTTAGGCCGCTTGCAGAGATAGATAGAGTAATTCTCTAGTGGTTTGCTTTGGGTCACGTTGTCATGAATCATGTATATGAGAATGATCTGAACGCATCAAAGGAAATGGCCCAAATCAAATTTACCACTTTCAGCCCTTAATGTGATCATAGCTACTATAATAAAAAAATCAGCATGACTAGCTAGGATGCTCAAACCAAATGGTCAAAGCCTGAATTTGCATTCTAGCTTGGAACCTCAACAGACCAGGTACCATTTAAAGCGAGCCGAGCCGTACCATACCGCACCATGCAGTGGAAAAGCGGCATTACATATGGCCTACTGTTCCGAATTCTGCCAGAGTTTGGTTGGTTTGCATGGTCAAATTTGCCCCTGCTGGTACATATGTGGCTGCAAAAGGCATTTTCCATTGGTGTTTGTTCATAAATTTGAAACATATATACATATATACTTTCTCTTTTTTGTTTTCTTATATACACTGCTAATATAGGTACATAGGGTCATTCCGTGTCAAACAACCAAATTTCGAAAACTTGTCAACTCGTTTTGATGTTCTTTTTAGTAAAAAAATTAATATTTGTAACACAAGAAGGAATAAAGATCCCTTAATTGCCTAATATTTATTTTTTTTTAACAAAAGGTCACTTTCTGAGGTTTTTTTTAAACATTAATATGAGTTCCCCTAGCCTGTATATGGTCCCCCAGTGGCTAGAAATTTCAATCGGTGTGAATAGACTTTCCTCAGTCTTTCTCCACCTTTGAGAAAATGAAAGCTCAGACGCGCTGATCTTGAATCTCCCCTTTATGACATCATATGGAGGAAATGTAACCTCCCCTTTCTCTGCTTTACCCGCCCCAAAGAATTTGGCTCGCCCATGAGAAAATGAGATGGGAAGTACAGTAGAAACGCTCAAGCGTGATTTGAGTTTTTCCTCAAGAGATGTCATGGCTTGCAAATGAGGGAAGCATGGCAGTTGATCAGTGTTTGAATGTACAAATGAAAGCAAAAGTATTTTTTAGTTCCTTCATCCGAGCCTCTAAAGAAACAATAGGTTCATTTTATTTTCTCTGGAAATGCGCCGACATAACTTCCAAAACTTTTGTATGGCCCAAACATTTCACCAACAACTGTTTCCTCAACTTGGGCCAATTCAGAGCTGGGCTCGATGAACGTCTGAAAATAAATCGATCGAGCTACCAAGCAACAATTTCTGATGTGTAGCCTAATTGTTCAATTCCAGACAGGTAATCTTTCTCTCAAAATCGTCCAATACTGTTTATGCATCAGTAAGTCAAGCCATGACTAAAATATCAACTTCACATCGTTTCTTTTAGTTGGATGAAAATAATCTTCTTCGAATTGTGAACAAATTATACAGAAAGTGATTTAAGAACAATCTTTCCACACAGCGCGAGTTCATCTGGACAACTCGTTATGAAATCAATGCACAACGAAGCACAGGGCAACCCAGGAAACATTATTAAATAATAAAATAACCCCCATGTCAGGGGACCTTTAACAAACCATTCTGGTTACATTTTCTATTAGGTGTCTAACTACGTACTATGTACATCAAAAAAATAAGTGCAATGTACTTATTGTGTTCATGTTTTATGGCAAAACACTTTTGCTCTTACTGGGGTGGAATATGGGTTAGGTTAGGGACAGGTTTGATTAAAGTGTAAGGGAAGGGTCAACAGTATAATTATAGATGTTATAACAAAGTAATTACAGATGAAATTACATGCAGGTATTTTAAAAAATATAATTACAATGTAAAAACATGTATGTAAACAATAAGTGCATTATTAATTATTTAAATGATATTTTAACTTATAATTTAAATGTTAGTACATAATAGTAAAGGACGTCCAATTTAAAGTGAGACCACTTTCTTTTGGTATCCATATTTTTAAGGCCCTATAAGGTTAAATTCCTTTGTAAATTGTTAAGTTGTACACATTTTCAGTGGTCAAAAAACAGCTGAAGAACAAATAATGTTAAAACTAGAAATGAATCGCATTTAATAAAAGTTTAAAAATATTTGCGAGCTTAGGTTAGCACTGCCATTTTATTTTTTTTCAGGCAAACTGTTGTCGAATCTGGTGTAACGGCAACCCACTTCAGTATTTATTTATTTTTTATACTCCTTCAGAGCTGGAAGGCCAGCATTAGATTGCACAAGGCATGCAAGGAGCAACTTTTTATCATCTTCCCGGAAAAACTACTTCTGAAGCGACACAATCATTTTGCCTCAGTCACAGGCAAATTAAAACTCTGAGATCAAACCATAGCTTGCCTCACCCCCTCCTTCCCACCTGCAGCAGCATCTGAATCTGTTGCACGCTAGACTCCCTTAATCTTGGGCTCTGGGGATCTTGTTGGAGCCTGTTAGCAAATGTTTATCCCACAGTGAACACCTGGTTGTTTGGAGAGTACGCCCACAGTGCACTGCCATCCCCCATCTGAGCAACAACATGCTTAAGATTGAGCCGGCACATCGTATTGCTACCACAGTGTGCAGTTCGTCGCATTCAACATGGTGATTAGCATAAGCCTCATTTAGTCATCCTTTAATGAGTAATTTTCCTGGGCTTATTCCAGCTGTGAAAAAGCATTAAATGGTAAAGCTATGAATTGTAACCTTAAACTTGATATTACCCAAAGAGACCCATGAACAAAGCTCATCGCATATCATTAACCACGATTACTCATTTGTCTCGAGGGATTTACCACAGTTTGACAGAATAGCTCTTTAGTGGCATCATAGAAAATCTTTAAGGAAATGAACATAATTCAAAATATTTTATACCAGGCTATATTATATTCTCATTTCATTTTCACATTGTGTGCAGTGCAAGTTGGTCCATACTAACAGCCAGTCAAATCATGGTCCCTCAAGACATCCTTGTCACCACCCCACTTTGTTTTAAAGAGATAGGGAAAAATGCTGTCATAATGTACTTATCTCATGTCTTTCTAAACCTTTATGTGATTTGGTGGTCTTTGTAACAGAGTTTAGCAAAACACATTATTTGTTGCAAAGAAAGCCATAAAAAATGATCAAGTGATCTAGATAGCAGCATCAAAAAGGGAATAGGTCACTACTCTTATTCCTGGTCAAAATATGTTATTTATTATTAATATATTAGCTTTACTAACAAAACTTTTATTCAACAGATTAGACATTCTGAATTTTGATTTTTAAATACATTGTGGGATTTTTTTTCGATGACCACACAGATATCAAGAATCAGCATATGTATCTCAATAATGGTGACATGTTTCATGAATGTTTCAATGCATGCTGGGAGCCCTGATTTTAATACTATGGTGGCTCTCAGCATGCATTGCGGTATGCATCATGTCACCATTGTTGAGATTCATATATGAATCTTAACAATCAATTCTTGATGCCAGTGTGTCAAAAGACGTTTTCCCCTTAATGAATTTTAAAATTCTGAATTCAGAATGTCTGATCTGCTGTAAGAAAGATTTTTCTGGTAAAATATCAATAAAAAAATCACTTATGGTTAGAAATAAGATTAGGGATTTATTCTAATTTATGAGGCTTGGTTTCTTTCTTTCTTAATAACAAATTATGTGTTTTTCTAAACACTGTTACAAAGACCACAAACTCACACAAAAAGCCAAACTGACCAACCAAAGGAAACGCTCATCACCAAAATGGTGATGACAACACACAAAAAAAAAATAAAATAAAATAAATCCTATAGAAAAAATATTGTTGAACTGACTCAACTACAAATGATTTGTTACAGAATAGAAATAGTTGCACCTCTCCAGAAAACAAATAATGTCAAGTTGATTTGTTGTTGTACTACCTTACATATTTTTTAACAGTGCAGATTTGGCCAGATTGTACTTTATTTATAGCCCTGGGGTCTAGTGGTCAACATGCACTATTTTCACCCTGGTTCGGCTTCCTTTTCCAATCTCGGACAGCATGTCCTGAGGCATTGAAGGCCCCTGGCACTCTGAGACTCTGGGGTACTGGCCTCACCATTGGCCACCTGATCCATAATCCACTCCTCTCAGCTGCAAGCCTGCATGTTTTTCTATAAAGACATTAAAAAATTTAATCGAAAAAGGTATTTCATTTTTAAAGCCTGCACAGAAAAAAAAGCAGTGTAATTGAGTGTCATAAAAAAGGACATAGGAAGATAAGCCACCTGTGGAATCTGGGGATGTTGAGGTTGTTCGGCTTGTGGCTGAAGTGTCTCGATTTCAGTGACCTTTTAAAGCAGTAATTCTCAGTTGTAGTTAATTGATTTATTGAACATGCCTTGGCACGCCGGTCAATCAGATCATAGGAGCAGGGGTTCGTTGTAGGGCTTCATTATTTACTCCTTAATTACTCTGACTCTTTGCTTTTGCACTATACAATGGACTAACCTTTGCTTGACGAAGAGAGCACAAAGCCCCAGTGCCTGGTCTGTGGAGGCTTATGAAGTGGAGCGGCCTCTCTCTTTGCTCTTCCTAATCTTAATTAAGTCCTGAACAACTGGGCTTTGCTCTTATTATCAGTACAGAGACTGATGTTGTCAAAGCTGTGGGATGCCATAGTGCACTTTTAATTGCACAGTCTTATAAGAATGGAGTAGAGCTCAAGAGGCTTCATTTATCTTCAACTTTTGTACATCATCATGAAATCACCTAAGATATTGTGTTTGCTTTAAAACTATTTATTTACAGTATGTAACAGTAAGCTCATATTGTAATCAGTTGTATAGACATTTTCAAAGTATTTTGCTTGATTTTCAAACTTAGTTTGAATGAATCGTGTCTCGCACTCTATATTTTCATCCATATTTTAATATCCAATTAAGATTTTAATATCCAATTTAGGATATATATATCGTTCGTTCCTGCTTCTTTTTTTACGTTCTAAGTTATATATATAAAAAATAATTTTATTTATAAATGAATTTCACTGGATATAGTCTAAATTGACTTCACTTTTCTCTGTTGAAGTCTATGGGTTCGCTGTGTCCATTTCTTTTATTTTCTATGGTTTTATCGTGAATAAAACACAGCTTTTATTTTTTCAGCAAGAATCAAGAATTGGAACTAACTGTTTTATAAAATATTTGAATGCTACGAATAAATACAGTTCTATTCATCATCTATTCCACAAAAAAAAAAAAAAAAAAAAAAAATGTTAAGCAGCAATATCGTTTCTTGGGCACCCAATCAACATATTATAATGGATTCTAAATGATCATATGACACTGGAATAATGGCTGGTAAAAATGATGCAGCCATTGTGAGACTTTTTCCAAAAACATAAAAAAATCTTAGAGACCCAGAACTTTTGAATTGTTGTGTATGTGGGATGGTTGGCAACCCTGACTTTTTGTTTAACAGTGGACATCCAGGATAAGTTAAAGGGTGGTAAGAATGTTTGAAAAAAAACTCTGTGGAAACAATCATTAGTGGTTCGTACTAATGTATTACTTAATCTCAGGGGGTACTTCAAGTAAATAAAGCAGGGCATAGGGGTGTAGCATACAAAACCCAATGTAATAGCTGTGCTCTGATCTCCCTATTAACAACATTCTCCAGGGCCTCGATTTCTATTCACTGAAAGAGTTAGTGGTCTCTTTAAGTGCACATAAAGTCTTCTTAAGAATAACTGTTCCAAAATGGGTTTTCACAGCAGTGCCATAGAACCATTTTTGGTTCCCCAAAGAACCTTCCACTAAACAGTTTCTAAAAGATTTTCTTTTTAGTGTGAAGAGCATTTGAATAATCTGAAGCACATTTATCCACTACAAAGATTCTTTAGTGTAATGGAAAGGTTCTATGGATGTTAAAAGGTTCTTAATAGAACCATCAATGTCAATGAAGAACATTTACTTTTAAAAGTGTATTGTGATGCATACCTTCTATCTCTATCTACACTTATGTGCTTTTTCTGATTCTCTCTTCAAAGGCTACAGAAGGATTGCTACCCCTTTCTGCAATAGCCCTACAGCTTCGAAGATGACATGCTCGTGATGCCTCTGTAAGTAGGTTTCTGCTTGTTTTATACACTTTGCCAGATGCCATTATCTAAATGAAACATGAGAAACTAGAGATGCACGATATATATCAGGAACCATATCGGCATTATATGTTCATTTTTAACGTATTTGCAAAATGTGTCCGTGGCCGATATATTAAAGGGTCATTCCACCACTGGAAAGATGAATGTGTATTTAAAATGGGTCATTTATGTAGAAGAAATGTGAAATTATTTTTGAATTTGGAGCTTTCTAGACTGAGAAAAGCCAGAAAATGTATTTTTGGTGTACGCGGATAAAAGACAACAACTCCCAGAATGCACTTGCTTTGCTGCCCTAGGAGGCCACGCCTACCGGTAACAGAGCGCAGTAGTTAAACAACAAGTCTAGGCTACAAGTAAGTCTCCGTGATGAGTCTGCCAGAAAATGTGTTTCGAGATCGCCCAAAATGTCTGGGATTCGGCTTTAGCGTTCTACAGTCGCCATTCATTATGTTTACTGTGGCGGCCATGTGGAGAACATTAGAATTGTGTGTTTTGGACATGCCTTTTAATGCTGAGACTTGTGTTTTTGTCATTTAGATTTAGATTTATCGGCCATTCATCAACATTCAGAAAGTTTAAATTTAGTATGCATTTGGTAGTTGTTCATTTTGAGGAAAGCTCTTTTCAAAGTTCCACTTTCAATCATCTGCTTCATACTTGAGTACAGCTTTCTTTAACAGGAACTAGTCATAATAGAGATCTCCAGTCTTCCTGGAGAATCTGCGTGAGGTTTTCCTCTCATTCTCCTCATTCTTTTTGTCTTTTGTTTGTCTCCCCGACGCTCCTCGCTCTCTGCTTCTCTGTGACCGTGGACAAAGTCAGGGATCCTTTCAAGTCAAATCCCTTTATTCTATGTCAGAAATTGAGTGTTTTGAAAAGGAGTGTTCTGGCAAAGAGAAAGGGCTGAAACTTTCATTGCAGCCATTTATGGAACAGCACAGCCTGAGGCTCTTTTTCTTTTCCTCAAAAGAAACTGTAAGAGAGGCTGACATATTTAATTGGCTGTTTGTGAGCTAATTAAAGCTTGTATGTTGATGTGTTTAACAAATCACCAGGGTCTTTTTCATGTTTCAGACTTCTTTTGAAAATAAATGGTGTACGTATGTCTGTCTAAAAGTACCAAATTTTATGAAGAAGCCTCACTGAAATTGATTTTTGTCAAAAGCATGGGTAGATTGTAGTCTCTTGACTACTTGACTTTCCCAAATAATTGTATAGCTGGATGAAGCTCACAACAAAAAGTCCAAGTAACATTTCACCCATAACAATAAGAATACACCGACATTCAAAAGTTTGTTGTCAAGATATAAATAATAGTTTCTGTATGGCCTCCAAATGATTGCTTTTGGTGGCTGATTGCTGTCTGAATTGACCATCAATATAGTGATTGTTTGCGTAGCCTAACGATGTAGCATCCGTTTATGGATACGACTGATTGTTCTGTGAAGAACTGGCAATCAACGTACTTTCCATTTAAGGAGACAAAAACGTATTAAAGGTGGGGTATGTGATTGTCTTTTTTGACCTTTTTTTTTTAAAAAATCACTTGAAATCTAATTCCTAACCCACATACAGCCACTGTGTTAGAAGCACTGAAATGAAAATTAAGCAATTTAATCATCTGTGGAATGGGCAGGACTTGAAAAACTCCAGCCAATCATTTCCAAGACCACCTAGAATCATTGGACTGTCAGTGCGTCAATTAAAAGGTTGTACCATACCACCCCACCAATCCCCCTTCGTGCGCATACTCAAAGCTCGTGACCCAGTCTTTCTGACGATTGAAAGAGTTTTTCAACCGTTATAACAAAAAGTGTTCATAAAAAATTGCCCATACCCTACCTTTAAATCTATATAAGTTATTGGTATTATAATAAATACTAAAATGTTGCATATATATTTTAAAATGTAATTATGAGATTTTCATTTAAAGATTTTTCTAAGAACTAAGCAGATCCTCCAAGTTTCTCAAAACCATTATTTATTTCTATTTAAATCTACATAAAGGTATTATAATATACCATGATGTATACATAGTTTAAATTTTAAATTAAAAAAAAATTGCACTACAGTAATAAGAATAAGATTTCATTATGGCAATGAGAGTCTCAATGGTCCTTTTCTTTAAGCAAAATTTCTTTGCAAAAGTTTTATTTTTTTTTTTTTAACTTTGGGTGAAATGTGGTTTGTGTGAGTGTTTAAAGATTCATCCAGCACTTTTTGGAGTTGACTTTAGGGTTGTCTGGGGAATGAAGATAACGAATTGCCAGACACCTGGATGTTGAGCACTAAGGCAACTTTCCCACTCACCAGGTTCTCTGATGGGTCAGCCAGGGCTCCAACCCTCCGTGTCCCCAAGCACTTACTGCGTTTCCCCCCTTCTGTGTTAGGTATATTTTTACTCTACAGTTTATTCCTTTCAGTGACTTAATCGCGCTAAATGACATCATTTTAGCAGCTGATCTCAATCATTGTGCCTTTCTGAGAAGACTCACTTTTTTTGTTTATGTTTATGGTCCTCTAGGCTCGTTTAGTGAGTCCTGGAGCTGCCACGTTGTTTTAATTTCGACCCACCGTTGTTTGCCGACATTTGATTCAGGATGACAATGAGCCGGAAGAAAACAAGCCCTTTTACAATATGAAAAGAGTAGGATCTAGAATGGGACTCCTCATCTGTAAGCTCGCTTTTAAGGGTCTGTTTCCCTCTCGGCCGAATTAAAGACGTGCCATTATGCTTGGCAAATTACTACGCACTCTTTGTGGTCCAGCCATGGTACATTAGTGTGCCTTAAGATGGTCTAGCTGTGCCCATTCACCTAACAAAGAGAGGGTCCCCCTGGCAGATCCTTGGCTGGTCACACAGAGGAGCCATTCACACCAGGCAGAAGGGGCCGTACGGTAGAGAGCTCGGCCACAAGGCAGTCATGACAAAATTCCCTAAAGTACTGCTTGAAGAACAACCATTTCCTCAAATGCAAACCAATTAAGTTCGATTTGACAACTGTCCAGGCAGAGAAGCGGAACATCTGTGTAGAGCTGGGGTATATCTTAACAGAACTAGTCATGCTTGTGATGTTTTTGGTCTCTGCGGAAGGGAAGAGGTGGAGTTGCTTGTTTTGGGTTCGGACTTTGGAATTGGACTGTGGGTTTTGGAATTTAGAGGCGGTAATATTGCAGCTGGACCCAATTACAATGGGAAGAATTAGGTGCCTCTCGGTGGATTCTCACCCATGGTTTTACTGAAGATTTTAGGACCATAGCAATTAATTAACCCATTATTTTGAATTGTTAACTCATTATTTTAATGGCTCTCATTCATAATGACATGCATCCTTATTCAGTGCTCAACTTTCTTTCTTTGTAAGACATGATGCAACTGTTCACAGCTCAGTGCAGCTCTCATAAATCAAGCACAATTAACAACGAAGACAAGCACGTTATCATATATTACTTACAAGATGGAAAACTTGAGAAAGAGAGACAGAACTTGTGTTATGAAAGCAGTTTTTAGTCGTTCTGTGAAATAGTTTTCTCTTATATTGAGTCCAGTTCCCTCTCTCGTCATAAATTAGTAGCGGGGAGTGATGATGATGGGGACCAAGAGCCAATAAATTGTGTGTTGCTCTCAGGGTCATTAAGCCTCGTAGTCTGGGCCCACTGGATCTTTTATCATCCGCCTTGGATCAGCGGCTGTAAAACGGTGGCTAACATTGTGTGTTTATTTCCCCATAACAAAAGATTAGCTGTCTACAGCTCATGAGCTCAGCTAATGCTCCTTGGGACCCGAACAGCTGTGGAAACATAAATCTACTCCCCAATTTTTGTTCTTTTCTTATTGTGCTCACCTTTCTTTGCCCTTTCCCCACTTTCTCTCTCCCTTATGACTTTTAACTGATTTACTCTGTCTCCAGTCTTGACCACGGCCTGCCCACAGACTGCCTAAAGTCCATTTGCTGACTGTCAGATGCATATTGCGGGTAGAAATCTGACACCAGGTACTAGGTTGATGCATTACTGAGGACTAATCACAGGTGTTGACTGTATTTTTCTTCCATGTTAGTGGCATCAGATTGTTTTTAGGGTTTAGTGTGAGGCACTTAGTGTAAAAGCAGTAAAAAGAAGGGCTGTCTCGATTAATCGCATCCAAAATAAAATTTTGTGTTTACATCATATATGTGGGTGCACTGTGTATAATTATTTTATATATAAATACACACATTTAAGAAATATTTGCATGTACATTGATTTATATATAATTTATTTTATATATAAATTATAATTATAAAATTATATAAATTTATTTTTTTCTTAAATTTACATGCATGTGTGTGTATTTATATATATATATATATATATATATACAAAATAATTATACATAGTGCACCCACATATATTATGTTAACACAAACTTTTATTTTGGATGCGATTAATCGCGATTAGTCTTTTGACAGCCCTAAAAAGTAGTACTTAGTAAAACTGCAATTATGGGAAATATTATTACAATTTCAAATAAATATTTTCTATTTGAATATTTATTAAAATGTAATTTATTCCTTAGATCAGAGCTTAATTTTCAGTATCATTACTGAATGGAAATTCAGCTTTTCCCGTCACATAAAGAAATAAAATTTAATTACACGATATTACTGTTTTTTTTTATCAAGAAAATGCAATTTTTTTTTTTTTTTTTACCAACCCAAATTACAAATGGGACAAGCCCTGCTGTACAGTTGTTTACGTTAGTTTTAATTAATTTCCGCACAACCTTTGAGATCCTAAACGGCATGTTAAAAAAACTTTTTTCACTTTCGTGTCTCTTGTCTAGAATTAGCTGGAAACAGGGCTGAATTTAATTCAGATACTCAAAAGTCTGGCTCTGCGAGACTATGCATTTGTCTTAATTAAGTTGACTTTCATTGTTTGAGGTTGGCCATTATAAGAGATACAATTATTCTGCTCTTATTCAGTAGAGCGCATGATTGTGTCTGATAAGCATATTAATCCAGAGTAGAAAAGTTGCATTCTTAAATGTAACTTTGGAGACGGGATATTTATAAGCATGTTTTTACAATGTTCAGTGGAGAAATCAGTCAAACATTGTGAAATGTTTTCTAAGATGTATGTGGATGTGTGGTTCTGAGGGAAAGGATAGAGATAGGCCTCCAGTGGAAGCTTCCTGGAATGATTTGCTGCTGTGTTGGAGAGGCGGGGGTGGCTTTGCTTTCTGGGTCATGATTCAGAAGTTAAACTCAGGAGAGATCTGCACTGTGAGGGAAAATATTTCAGGCTTATGCAAAATGATCATATTTATAATTCACATCTTTCCAAAAGACTTTTCTAATTGTAATAATTCTGAAGCTTCTCTTGTGCTTGACACATACTCTACCAAACTAGGCTGTGGCCAGGAGTGGGCATAGTGGGTGACATAAAGCGCCCCCTCCCCAAAAAGCCTTGTCAAGTGTAAGGGGAAAATTTATAGGAAAGAAATTGTCAAGAGAGTTCACTCGATTTAACTACTGTACAATATGTTCCTCTTGGATTTATTTCAGTAATTATCAGTATGATGTGAATAGGCTTATGCTTGGGTTGTAACGTTATGAGATTTTACACGATCGAAAAACTTTAAATCCTTCATTTTAAAATATGCTGTGCTATATCCAGTTGCCCACTGTGTCATATTCATATCGTTTTCACTGTGTGATGTATGTAATATTAGCGCTATTGTCTTTATTTGAAAAAATATGATTATTACCAGTGTGCACGAAATTACCAGAATACTGAGTGCCCTGTTACAGTTTATTCACATATTCATATATTTTTAAACAATTATAATTATTTGTGAAAAATACTGTAATAGGATTGTAAGAAGTTGCCATCTAAAGCACGTTTATTTTAAGGATTTTTTTTCTAATTTATTTCTAATTGATTAATATTATAATATATATATATATATATATATATATATATATATATATATATATGCTGTCAATCGATTAAACAAATTATCGCAAATTAAAAGCGGTTAATTACAATTTTTTTTCTGTGGCTAATTGTGATTAATCACAATTAAAAACAGCTATTATAGGTTTATATTTAGTTTATATATTTTATAATGTAATAATTTCACAGTTAATCTACAAATTAATGTAGAGACAACATAAAGACAGTTTATTTTATATACTTTTTAATGGTATCTTTTTATGAATGAAGGTGTAAATAATACAGCTCTGTCATGAAGTTATAAAAAAGCCAATACAGCTCTCTCCATAAAAATGACCCCCCACCCCCATAATAAACAATTAATTATAACCATTCAACATTACAGTGTAATTGAAAACTATCAATTTTTTAACATTTATTATGCCTCCAAAAATATAACTTAAAATTTAAGTGAATTTTAAACAATCCTCACATAAACCTTAATTAATGTCATATTTACCTGGGCCCTTCCTGTCTAACATACAGTATACAGAACAATATACAGAAATTAAATAAAGTTATTAAACAGTCTGCAATGAATACATTATAGATTAAATATAGTATATATATATATATATATATATATATATATAAGAGAAGGAGATGGTGATCTAAATCGGGTGTGTTAAATAATGAAGACCAATAAAATGTCCAAAGCAGTCGGTCCGCAGGACTGGAGTTGCATTAAGGCTTGAAAAGAAGTAGTCTTTAAGCTAGTTGACCAAGCAAGTTTAGCTTGTAAAGAAGTCTGAACACAAGCATCCAAAACTCATATGTCAACAATTTTGGTCTTTTCTGCAGGGTTATCAACATTGTGTCCAGAGCTGCTCGTTCTCAGGACGCCCCGCATGCACAGTTCTTAGAAAATGTGGGAAAAACAGACCGAAACTAGCCATCAATTACTTGCACAATTGTGTTTTTCTCTTTAATGATTCAGGAGAGGGATTAGAGCGACCAGTCGGTCCTTTACCCAATTATAGACCTGGCCTCTTCATGTACACTGTGATCCTTCTTTTGGAAGTCGTCCAGCGGCTTGCGTTCACTCTCTTTGATGAAGATGAAAAAAGAAGGAAGCAGCAGGAGACAATGATCTGTATCCTGTTATTTTAGGATCCTAATGAAAATGCCACTAAATATCTTCTTTAATGTCAGATAAGAGGCAAAGATTGGAATTTAAATAACTGAATTATGCGCCTCAATTATAGTTCACTTCATGATTTGTGTCTCTCTCTACTACACCTGAAGCACAATGGCTCTAATTAACACTGCATCTACATGCATTCAGTCACAGCCCCATTTTCACAGCGGTGAGGGGGAAAGGGAATATTTTTACCTGGTTCACCGGTAAAGTTCATTCTGGGAATGAAAGGGGCTCATCGAGGCATTAGTTTCAGAAATTGGAACGATAATGAATAATCCTAAGGGCTGTCATGAAGCCCCATTAGTCGAAGGCTTCCAAAGCAGCCTGCCTTCTCAGAATCTATTTTTATTAGTAGTTTTTTGAAGTATTTGGCCTCAGACACGGAAAACAGGTAGGACATATCTATCTCTGTGAAGTGAGCTTCAGCTGGAAGGGGAAGGGAGTCTTAAAAGATTCATTGAGATGATGGGATCTGAGGGCATTTCTTTTGTTCTTGAAGTGTGGGATATACACAGAAAGATCTTTTATACTCTCTGAGACATTGAATGCAGTGCAGACATTTTTGGGAAATGGGAGAGTTTTAATTTCTGTTGCAATGATATACTCCTCTATTTTACTAAAACCAGATCTAGTTATACTTTACAATTTAATGCTCACCACCTGTGTATTATTAAGGACTACAACTCATTAACAGGGGTAAAGGCGCCCTAAAGTGCCTTTGATTTGATTTTTCCCTTTCCCAGCACTTTCCAAAACATCGGTTTTATAATGAAACCATATTATTTAAAGCTACACTGTGTAACTCACTTAGTTTAGTCTTAGCTAAATATACGTGCTCATTAATGTATATTTACTTCGTTCTAGTAATAAAGTATTCTCGTGAGTGTATAATATGCCATTGAAAATACATGCGGGTAAGGGGTTCTAATGTCGGTCGCCATGTTGCCCCTCCATCTTGAAAGTACATTAGCCAAAGAGGGACATACCCGATAATTTAAGCTTCGCCTTCCGCGTTTACGTTTGAGTTAACACTCATGGACGAGGTCGAACTGGAAGCCATGTTAATCTTGGACTACATTGGCCACCGTAGGAGTTAAAACGAAATCGGAATTGAGAGGAACAGAAACTAATATTCACTGGATGGTCATATACATTTTCACCTCTAGATGGGGGTAAAAATCACACAGTGTAGCTTTAAAAACGATATTAATCATATCGTAAAGTAATCATTGTTGCTACTGTAATCTATATCAAATTATTATGGGATCTCATTTAATGCTTTCAGAATCTTTACTTTTTAAAATAATTTTGTTTCTGTATTATTTTTGTTAACATGTTTTAATGACAGTATATTTATTGAACAAAAATGAATTATTTTATTGATCAAAATAAATAGAAAATAGTACAAACTTTGCTTAAGTGAATGTTTTGAACAAGTATTTACTTAGACATGATTAAAAACATATTATAGCTAATTGACCCTGTGTGTGGGGTAAAAGCCCACCTCGCCACATCATACATTTATAAGATTTTTAAACAAAATAAACAATTTTTAAGATTTATTTTCACACAAAATCTGTTGCAATGTTCAAAATAAACATTTTTCTTCTGCAATCATACACTAAGGGGAGTAGTGAAAAGCAAATTTGGCTTTAGCCAAAGGTGTGCCATTAGCCCTATTGATTGTACCCTATTGATATAACTTTTTACATTTTATGAAAATGCTTGGTTGTGCAACTTGCCACCATAATACTTTTAGGTTGTCGCTTGGTGGTTGATTACTGGTCTGAGGCAAATTAACCTTCTGCAAATCTCTATGACTTTGTGGATATGGCTTCGGTCCTTTTTTTTACCTGCTTTATTGCCCACCAGGCAAATATAATGAGTCTTAGAAAAGTAATAGCACACCTCTCTGCACTAATTGGGGTATCCTTCATGTCTGTACCACAAACCAGTTAAGTGTGTTAGTTTAATGCTTAGAGGTTTAGAATAAACAAAGCACACACCACTAATTATTCTATAAAATGGTACAAATTAAATGCCTTCCATATCTTGTAACCAAATAATTTCCAACTATTTTTTTTTTTACTGGGTTGGAGGGTAAAAGAATGGGTTTATTTTTAAGCCGTTAAAAAAGTACAACAGACTTGTGCTATGCTGAAACCGCTTTAGCTTCAGTGAAGGTAACTGGAAGAAAAGATGCCTTAACCTTAGTTTATTTTAATATGGACTGTTATACAAGGTCGTAGTAGTTCTCAGCTTCCAGATCTTGATTTAAATGTCACAATGGCTTTTTATTTTTTATTTTTATAAATGTCTACAGAGAGGGATGTACCTTAATAAGGATAATCTTTACAGCATGTTCAACTCCCTAGTCACAGGTCATGAAGGTTAGTTATATAATGTATGGTGTGAACTACTGGATTTAGAAACTGTGATTTGAGTCACGTTTGTTAAATCAGCTATCCAGTTAGCCAGAATGTTGTTTGACAAAGTGAAGTTAGTTTCTATCTGAGAAAAAGGTGCGTTGAGTAGATTTTCAACTGATTCTTAAATGCTTTTAAAGCTACACTGTGTGATTTTTACCCCATCTAGAGGTGAAAAGGTATATTACCATCCAGTGAATATTAGTTTCTGTGCCTCTCAATTCCGATTTCGTTTTAACTCCTACGGTGGCCAATGTAGTCCAAGATTAACATGGCTTCCAGTTCGACCTCGTCCATGAGTGTTAACTCAAACGTAGACGCGAAAGGCGAAGCTTGAATTAACGGGCATGTCCCTCTTTGGCTAATGTACTTTCAAGATGGAGGGGCAACATGGCGACCGACATTAGAACCTCTTACCAGTATGTATTTTCAATGGCATATTATACACTCACGAGAATACTTTATTACTTGAACGAAGTAAATATACATTAATGAGCACATATATTTTTGAAAGAACTAAGTGTTTTTAGCTAAGAATAAACTAAAAGAGTTACACAGTGCAGTTTTAAAGATTCTGAGAAGTCGTTTTATTATGGAAAAAAAGATGCAGCCAAAACAATAACAAAAAACTACTAAGAAAGGGAACACCAGTTGAAGAAAAAAAGTAGAATATTTATTATTTACTACTTATTTACTATTGTATTTACTATTGTTTACTACTTGATATTTATTATATGCTGTCAAGTCGATTAATCCCATCTAACATTAAAGTTTTCATTTATATAATATATGTGCATACTATATATGAAGAGTTCAGATGCAAAAGCCTCTAAATGCCATTTGAAATTTTCTTCTAAAATGACAATTTTTATCAGCTTGTATATTTAAGTTCAGTAATTTCACTTAAATGACAATTAATAGGTAATCTTCATTGCCATTTAAGTAAAATTACTGAACTTAAATACAAGCTTGATAAAAATGATCATTTTAGAAGAAAATTTCAAATGGCACTTAGAGGCTTTTGCATCTGAACTCTTCATATATATATATATATATATATATATATACTGTATATTCTACATTCACCTAAAGGATTATTAGGAACACCATACCGCCATATCGCCTTCAGAACTGCCTTAATTCTACGTGGCATTGATTCAACAAGGTGCTGAAAACATTATTTAGAAATATTGGCCCATATTGATACTATATTGATAGGATAGTATCTTGCAGGTGATGGAGGGATGCACATCCAGGGCACAAAGCTCGTATATATATATATATATATATATATATATATGAAATTGATTGACTGAATTTGATTTTATTCATCAGAATTAGCAATATGAATTATGAAAAGTGGGCATTAACGGACCAGAATTCAGTCAGACCAAAGGCGAGTTTGCTAAAACAATGTCTACTTGTCTAATTGCTAAGTCAAAAGGAAAGTTCTTTCAGAGGAAAAACAGGTTACTACATTTGGATTATCTGATGACAGTTCTATATTTATTGGAATATACATGCACCAATGAGTCGTTCAGTTCAAATTAAAATTGTGGACTTTACAAGCTCAGAAAATATGATCTGATTTAGTGACTCAATATAATACTTTGAATCAGTCTGTGATTGTTAATGAAGGAAAAGATTTAATGGTAATTCTAACAAGCTTATCCAATATCAGCTCTGTTGTTCTATTTTGAGTCTGCTACGATTATCAGCTGCTTTTCATTTCCTGGTACAAAGCCCAGTCATGCTTCAGGACTTTGGTAACAAGAAATCATGTTGTGAAATCCTATACCAATTAAAAAGGAATTCAACGGATGCCTTTTTTTTCCTCCTAATTAAACTGAACTATAGTAAATTATTGTAATTTACTTTCCATCCAAGTTACGGGTGCAGCCACCATTAAGACTGATCTTATTCCTCGTAACATTAATTTTCCTTTGTTCTCGGCTGTAAAATATGCCAGAAATGCCTCGCATGATATGCTGCCTCCAAAGAGTTATTGATTCACAAAGAGCTGTTCATATTTCTTTTGGAGTCGCTGACTGAAATGACAGATAATTTAGATGCTCCTAACAAATTGACAACTTCACAAATTTATCATTTTCCCAGCAAAATTATATAAAATCCCCCAAGGACCATAGCATAATGACAGTTATGCCTTTGATGGACTACAGTTGTTGGTTGGGTTGTCAGACGTATATGTAGAGTTTGTAAATGACAGCTGCTAAACACAGATAAAGATTCCTAATGTTCTTCACGGATGAATTAACCACATAGCTGGGTGGTTCTCCACAAATTAGACGCTTGCTATTTAAAAAAAACAAAAAACCCTTCAATATTAATTATTCCACCCATATGTTTTCATGCCGCCTGTCTCTTTCTTTTGCATTCTCTCATTTGGCTGAGCAGAGGAGACCTGTGCAGACTCCATAAATCCTCTGACAATGTACCCGTCTGACTGCTTTGATTTAAAAATTTTACCTGGGAGAGCCGTTGTTCACCTAAAGCATTTTAGCCCCTCTTCACTGAGAACTCGACCTGTGGTGAACTTCAAACTGTCTAAAGAAGCATGCCTAGAAGTGCAGGGGAAACAAGAACAAAAGTTACACAGAAAAGATTAAGTAAAAATGTTTTCATGCCTATTTACATTTTTTTTCAGCCACACATTTTTTTTTATATATTGATTTGTTTCTTTGTTATTTTTGGCATGTTTATTTGCATATAATATTGTTAAATGAGCTGTATACCTGAAATTTATTTCAATTAATCATATATTTTCCCTGATATGTCTCTAGACATTAAAAATAATGTTAATTTCAAATACAACAGTAGTCTGACCAGGAGATTGTCATTTAAAAAGTGAATTTGCAGCCCTCAACTGATGTTGATGTTGTCATGTTGTGTTTTGGTCTGGTGCTCCACCCTCCAACGATCTACCAATCATGGAGTCAGTAGTGTTGGGACATTGGGGTTGCCAGTTCTTCTCTTGTTACCACAGCTGCAGATACAAATGTGTCGGAATCAGATAAAAAAAAGTCTAACGCTGCAAAACAAAGTACCTTGATATGAATCTGAAATACATTCTGACAAAGTCAGAAATAAATAATTATTAACAGAAAAAAATTACTCACTGTGTAGGACTCGTCACTTGCAATTGGAAGCTTCATGTAGCAGCCTACGTTCCTGCAACATACCTGGCAACCTCGAGTCAAGGGTGGATACACCGCTCTACAGTAATTTGAAAGTGATTGCAGTACCAGTTTTGGCCACAATCTTGCATACAGCTCCTTTAAAGTGTAGTTACGTGTTACACCATGTACTTACTATAGTAATAACTGCAAATTATGCACAATTATGAGTAACTAACTGTAATTCTATACATGTGCTGGTTGAGGAGATTCCCCCCTTCCATATGTGAAGTGCTTTGAGGTCCCAGAAAAAGCGTTATATAAATGTAACAAATTATGTAGTTAATTAATATTACTCAGTACTTTGTAAGTACAATGTAACTAAGTCACCTTCAAATAAAGTGAAACCAACCTTTCAATTAATAGTTCTTAAAAGAACTTCTTTCTTGATGAGAAGAACATTTTATAATCGGAAGAACCACTATTCCACTATAAAGAAATACACTGTAAAAATCTAAACTGCACGCTTAAAAATAAAGGTTCTTTATTTACATCTATACGTGGTGTTTTTAATATGCTATGAGAAACCATGTGCAAATTCATAAGTCAACACCGTTGCTGAGTATTTAAAAAAAGTGAAAAGTCTCAAAACCGTGGTTTCAGTGGTGTTTATTACGTTACGAACTACCTTGTAACCAATTACGTCAATGTAAGGGCAGGCTTTAGCATATCATTAACTGCGCTGAGAAGCTGAGGAGTTACAAGAGAAGGTTATCCCGGTATATTTTTCTGTTTAATGAAAAATCAGGTACATTATGCATAATGATGATGTTATGATGAACTATATATGCTTTTAAGCTGTTCAAACCATTTCTAAGGATACAGATTGTCAGAAGGCAGCGGTCTGATGGCGAACTGGAACATAGTTTGTGTAACATTAGTAACACACTATTAGCTGTTTGATAATGTAGTCGAGCCGAAGGCTAATCATATCATTTACCATTATGCGTTCTAGAGAGCGATACATAAAACTCATTACCTTTTTTAAACATTGACTAGATAGATGAGCCTGTATGAGTGGAGAAAGGGCTAATTTGCATATTCATATTCAGCTCTTTGCCATACAATGAGTGTTCATGTGGTCATGTCTGTCAATCTCCAAAAAGAAAATGGCATAAGTGTAGTCTATTGTACTCTACATTCTATCTTCTGAAGTCACACAATAGCTTTTTGTGAGGAATAGACAAAGTCATTTAATTTAAGTCATTATTCTCTGAAAACTGATTCAAAAATACTCATTGCCAAATGTGTGACACGCCGGTTCGAATATGTGGAATGGAAAACAATATCAGTAAATAATGACAAAATGTCAGACTTTTCATGCAAAGCTACCATATAGTTTTATAAGACTTGGAATGTAGTATGCAGGAAGTATGGAAACATGTTATTAGTGATTTTTGTGCTTTTTGGAATTTCTTTAGAAATGTTCATTTGTCATAGAAAAGAAATAGTAGCATATGAATTTGGTGCGACATGGGTGAATTAAAAAAAAAAAGATAGATGTTTGATGGGTGAACTGTTTATTTTTTTAAAGAAATAACAATAAACCCAGGTTGGCTAAAATTAGGAAGTGTATTTATCAAAGATCATAGACTGCAGGCATCATTTTCATTGTCAAAATGAAATGAAATCAGGTCTTGTGTCTTCTGAGTATGGCTCTCATTTTGGGCCTCTTTTTACTGTTTGAGTTGCTATCTTACCCAGAATATTTGCAGTATTGCTTGAAAACGAGAAATATGGGGAAATGCAATATTTTTTTAGTTTGTCCAATCTGTCTGTCACACAATGTGGTGTCTCAGAGTAATCCTGTTACAGTTTTCATTTTGAAGATTGCTCCGTGTGCGTGTGAATACAAGGAAGTGTGTGTGTGCGTGGGTGTGTGTGTGTGTGTGCATGTGTGTGAAGTCTGTGCTTGTGAATGTATATTTGGCTTAGAGCTGCAGATCAATTCAGCAGGGACCAGGAGAGGACAAGAAGAAAGCCAGGGAGCGAAAGACCAATAAAAGACTTGTGGGCCTTCTGAAGGAAGAATAGCATTCTTAGAAGGTGGAGGTTCTCAAAGAGCCTTACGCTTTCAGACAGCGGTTTCTTCGAAGTGAAGGGAGCAGAGAGGAGGGTCAGGAAATGAGGCACAGCAGCAATATCTACTGATCCATATAGAGAAGCCTGCTCACAAAGTTTCTTATCCATCTTTCTGGGTGAGAAAACTGACCCCTCGTTAAGAATTCAGCAAGTTTGGTTATAATTAGCAAATCACCTTTGTACACTCTTAGAAGAAATGGTTCTATGTAGAACCTTAAAAGGTTCTATCAGCGCTACGCATATGGAACTCGTAAAAGGTTCTATACAGAACCCTTTTTAAGGGTTCAATAATAAGAACCCTTTAGGGGTTGGGTTGTTTCAACCCAAATTTGGGTCAAATATGGAAAAACACAAATATTGGGTTAACAATGTAATTAAAAAATTACAGTTGAAAGTGAAAGTTCAAGTTGGGATCAAATTTTAAATGACATTTTTAACCCAACATTTGGGTTTGTCCATATTTGACCCAAATTTGGGTTAAAACAAGCAGTGTTTAGAGTGTTTGTTGACGTGGTAGGTAGAACTTTTGGGTTAGTTGGTTAGCTTAAATAGCAAGACACCTGCTAGAACAGCATCTGCCCGCATAAACAAACATAATCTACTCAGCAGGGCTGGCCAGCACATTTGCAGATCTTGAATAATTTGGACAATGTTTGTCTTTCATCATAATTTCACAAGTCTGCACATAATCTTACTTGAATGTTTAGAGTAAGTACGTGACTTGCAGGCTTTTGGGAAAAGCTGATTGAATGGTTTCCACTCTACCAGGAACATTATAATCTCCTCCAGCATTTCTCATGCTCACAGTTGATACGAAATGATGAATATCTTACCCTTCTAAAGTGATCAATTAGTAGTGTATTTGCTTGAGATTTTACATTGGACATCCAGCGGTGGCTTATCCAAAATAGGTTATTCTTCTTTGTAAATTATATTACACAAAATGTATTGCTTAAATATCCTTAAACTGACAGATATATTAAAATATAATTGTGGTCGTAATTTTAAATTATGTATATCTTTGTAAAAAAAAAAAAATACAGTAAAACTGCTTTTTGTGGAAACTGTGAAACATAAAAAAATAAAAATAAAATAAAAATAATTTTTGCCAACTGTGAGACACCAATGTGTCCCTGAGCAAGACACTTAACCCTTAGTTGCTCCTCGTGTGACCTCTGACATATTTGTAAGTCGCTTTGGATAAAAGCGTCAGCTAAATAAATAAATGTAATGTAAATGTTTACAAATTTGATCAGTTTATCACATCCTTGCTGAATAAAAGTAACTTTTGAATGGTATGTGTGTATATATATATATATATATATATATATATATATATATATATATATTCAGAAAAGATATACATTTATTTTGCTTCACTAACTATGCACATTTAGGGTTAGTTCAATTTTTTTTTTTTTCTTGCTGGCCCATTTTTGTGTTGTAAAATGTTGTAAGCCTTTCTTTTGTGGCAGATTGTACAAAAAGGCTTTTATTAAGGTCACTCTATCTTCATTTAAGTGATTTACACAGTAGATTTTCACTTTTACCATTCACCAACAAATGAAAAGCTCACTTTGGTCGCAGTGCCTCCTCTTCTACCATCTAGGGGGAGATTTTATTAAAGCTGATGGTGATGACTAATGGAAGCTCTTAGACTAAATGAAATAAGCAGACTTGAGAGGCTCGCGTTTGGAGCCTCTGCCCACCCACGGCTGCATCCTTAATCAATGTGGCCTGACAAAGAACCTAGCAGACACATCCATGCTTTATCGCAATGTCACCTGATATAGATCGAATTGCTCAATATGTAGATCGTCAACGAACAGTTTGTAGGTTCGATGCCCCGTGAAGTGAAAAGTAACATTCTGCTGTCAGTGAGACTGAATGTCATTTTTGATTAATTGCTATGAAAAATATTAGAATTTGTCTTCTGTTAGCATTTGACTTTATAAGGAGTTTTTTTTTCCAGCTGTGATGTCTCGGTAGTAATGGCATTAGAAGGATCAACAAGCAGCTGTGATAGAGACTGGAACTAGTCTTGTGTGACTATTTGTAGCTTTGCCCATTAGCCTCCCGTCAGCTAATTACTGAGCCATGTTTCAATCATTCTTTTCCCGCAGTGAGATCTTGAACTCAATTTCTTGCTTTTTTTATGCAATGTATCCAATGTGGATATTTGAACCTCATTGTTCTAAGTCTGAGAAATCTCGTCATACAAAAAAAAAAACATCCTGTCCAGCAGCAGTGAAGATCCACCCAGGCTTTCATTGCGGTTTATAACAGACCTGCGAAGCGTTTTTCAGGGTAAACTTGCACCATTTACTTCCTCGCAATTTTTCATCTGCACCAGTGATCCATTACATCCTCTTGCTTTCTATGGTAAGTGATCATTTATAATTGATTTAACTGGTTCTTCTCAATTCCACCCCATTTCCGTACACTATAAAACATTTGAAGAAATCTAAAACCAATTTGAAGTCATTCACAGTGTTCAAAAATAGCAGATGTTCTCTTTCAGTAACTTTAATCTGTGCTTTTCACAGATTAAAAGGGCTTATTTACACCTGATATTAACATCCATATCAGGGGATCCTTTCCAAGTGGACAGCATTATGAGTGTAAACCGGATTCAAGGTACAAACAAAAGCCCTGAGAGGCCATGCGTTATTATTATTAGCTTTTTCTGTTTTGTTGTCTAGTGAAATTAACATTTAAAAAAATCTTGTGATCTGTATTCCACTCACAGTTTCTATTTAAATGGAATCTGTCATAGATTATTCGATAGATGTCCCTAAATTTTAAGCTGGGATCTTGAAAAAACTATATTTATGTCAAGAAAATAAAGTCAAGAACACAACTTTTGTTAAATCACAGTCTCAACAAAACAAACTCTTGGGGGTTTACATGTGCATGGCCACATTGTGTTTTTAGTGTAAACATTATTACTGTATGTCCTGATGCTTGGACACTAAGGATCACGTAACATATTCTGTAACCATTGTTCCTAAACAAAACATAAATACTATTTAACTATAACAACAATAAATGTGGCATATTCACGAATATTTTAAGAAAATTGTTTCCCACAAAAACGTAATCTGTTGGTCTAATAAAGCTTAAAATAAAGTTGAAATTTCACAAAAATATATTTGCCTTTACTTAAAGGAGTAGTTCACTTTAAAAAAAAAAAAAAAAAAAAAACTTTTGCTGATAATTTACTCACCACCATGTCGTCCAAGATATCCATGTAATTCTTTCTTCAGTCAAAAATAAATTAAGGTTTTTGATGAAAACATTCCAGGATTTTTCTCCATATAATGGACTTCAATGGGAACCAAACGGTTCAAAGTCCAAAAGACAGTTTCAGTACAAACTGCAAACTGTTCAAAGGGCTTAAACGATTTCAGACGATGAATAAGGGTCTTATCAAGCGAAACGATCGCTCATTTAAAAAATAAATAAATAACAAAGTTTAAGTTTTATAAGCTCAAATGCTCGCCTTGCTCTGTTCTGTGACGCGCGTTCGTGACTCTCCTGTTCGAACTCGTTTATCAAAATGAACGAATCCTTTTTCCTGTCATTTGGTTCATTCAACAAACGAAATGAACGAGTTGACTCGAGAAAAGATTTGTTCATTTTGATAAACGAGTTCGAACAGGAGAGTTTACACCGAAACTGTCTTTTGGACTTTGAACCATTTGGTTCCCATTGAAATCCATAATATAGAGAAAAATCCTGGAATGTTTTCATCAAAAACCTTAATTTCTTTTCGACTGAAGAAAGAATGACATGGACATCTTGGATGACATGGGGGTGAGTAAATTATCAGCAAAAGTTTTTTTTTTAAAGTAAACTACTCCTTTGACAAAATCTGTTTGCAAATGGTCAATAGAGACTTGTTGGAGACTGTAAGTGGCAGTTTTGTCTCAAATGACCGTTTGTGATAAGATCACAAGAACCAGATGATAAAATCAATTTACTCATCAACATATTTCTTGGATTACATTTTAGTCAATAGTTGAATGTGAGCATATGTTCATACTAGTCATCTTAAAGTCCAAACTTAAGTGACAACTCTCAGAAAACCTTAAGGGAATAAATGGCCACCCAGCCACTTGAGCCGGAGGAGATTCGCCCATTTACACACACAGACTCAAGTACTGTCATAAAATGTGCACATGGTATATAAGTACCTGTATTATTGTGATTGTCAGCCTCTATCTGTGATAACTCACTCCAAGTTTGAAAATACACATCCATTAGATCCAGACTGAAACATTGCTTCATGCTTTTTTTGTCACATCTATTAGCCCATAGGTTACTCTCTCTGGAGATCACCTGCTTGGAGGGACTTTTGAGGATTTATTTATTGGAGCCTCAAGCCATCTATCCCAAAAACTTCAATGGTGCACCAAATTCCTGAGGATTGATTACAAGAGCATTGTGGTGACTTTGGTCCACATTACAAGATGTTTCATAGATTGTTTGTTTGCTCTCAGTGATTTATCGATAGCGAAAGGTGTTGTATAAGCGTGCGTGTGTTTTTGTGAGTTTCTGATTGAATCCAGTCTGCCCCTTCGTTTTCTGCTGACCCCCAGGCTGACAGAAGGGGTTCTAATTCTCCCGCGGACACGAATGCCCCGGTCCACCTCCAGCTGATGGGATCAGGAATGTGGTGGTGTCTTATTAATAACACACAGAACCTGAACCTTCAGGGTGACCGCCCAATCCGTTATTGCTTCTCACCTTCAGCACCCCCAGATAATTAGCTATAAACAATCAGATAAGTTACGAGACACGTGCGCATGTTACACGAAGCAGAACATTGACAGAAACAAGGATGCAATTACATCTGACAAGGAGGACATGATTGTTTTTTGAATTACACATTTTGAAAGAATGAGCTTGCTTGTATTTAAAGGAGGTTTTGATGCTAGTCATGCTGTTGTTCACAAGCTGAGCTTTAATGCAACCAGCATACTTCTGGTGAAACTAGTTGATTGAGCACATCTTGTCGGTTAAAGGGTTAGTTCACCCAAAAATGAAAATTCTGTCAGTATTTACTCTCCCTCATGTTGTTCCAAACCTCTATGTGTTTATTTGTTCTGCTGAACACAAAGGAAGATATTTGGAAGAATGTTTTAATCAAACAGATCTCATTCCCCATTGACTACCATAGTATGTATTTTTTCCTACTATGGTAGTCAATGGGGAATGAAATATTTTTGATAAAAACATTCTTCCAAATATCTTCCTTTGTGTTCAGCAGAACAAATAAACACATAGAGGTTTGGAACAACATGAGGGTGAGTAAATACTGACAGAATTTTCATTTTTGGGTGAACTATCCCTTTAAGCTAGTTAACAGTTTTGAAGACACAAAGGTACAGTTGCACCAGTCCCTGAAATATTTCCTTAATTATGATGTAAATTTAACACCAGGGACTGCTAGCTGTTGTTCCTTTTGTTTTTAAAGCAAGTCTTAGGCTCCATAAACTCTTCATAATGTGAAGTTGAAATTTATGACTTATAATTGATCCAATAAGAGGTCTCTGACTTTATAAACGGCCACACATTTCAGTTTTATTTTGTGGTTGATATTTTTAAATGTAATAATTTACATACCCACTGAATTACAGTATCACTACATAATATAATTATGTAAGGAACTGATTTATGTTCTAATATTATTAACAATACTAATATTACAAATTATGTAAGTATTGGCATTTTAATGTCTGTACACACATACACGTGCACACGGTTATGTTTAATGGTGTTTAAATATGTATATTGTGTATATTTTTAACTTGGCTATCATTTATGTCACAAGAAGACTTTTTTGTATATAAAAATGTTGTTGTATCTTTGTTGTCTATGTGAAGAGTTCAGATGCAAAAGCCTCTAAATGCCATTTGAAATTTTCATCTTTAATGATGATTTTTATCAAACTTGTATATTTAAGTTCAGTAATTTCACTTAAATGACAATTAATAGGTAATTATCATTGCCATTTAAGTGAAATTACTGAACTTAAATATACAAGTTTGATAAAAATCATAAAGAAGAAAATTTCAAATGGCATTTAGAGGCTTTTGCATCTGAACTCTTCATATATACAGTATACTTGTGAAGTCTGTTGTGTCTTGGTGTATGACTGTACTCTAATGTATATTATATCAAGTCCCATTTGGCTAAATCTCTTTTAAAGTCACTTGTAATCAATTGAATTATCAGCTAAATTTTCCAGGGTGGCTGTCAGGGTTTGTTTAGTTTGTAACAAGTTGTGTGTGTGGTTATTGAGTTAAATCGAGTAAATTGTCAACACTGATGTTGTTCCGTTTCTCCAGAATGCCACTTTACGGTAACAGGCTCATGTGGTAATGGGTCTTGCTACTTTAAATGACCTTTAAACAAGTTACAATAACCAAAGGCATGAAGGGGTTAGAGAGTGAAATTTATGGCCCTTTTTTAACAGAGCTTCTGCAATAAACATTCTTCTTTAATCAGGGTTTATAACAGACCACTAAAAGCATTAGTCTCTTTATCGTTGAGCTCTGTTTTGTCCTTTAAGCTGTAAGATGGCCTCATCTCACTCTCTGTGCCGCGGCCATCAGTTCCTGACCTCTTGACCTGAGTCACTTTGCTAAGGAGTTGCACTTTATTAATAGATACGCCGGTGTGAAGCAGAGGATGGCACTTTTTGTGCAAGCACATCTGAAGTCCCAACCCTGTCTTTTATGCTGACGCACATCCCTGTCTATCATTTCATTGTCCCTGCAGCTGTTTCTCTGCCCCCTGAACTCTGTCTGTGGAGGTCATAGACCTACTGCACTATTATCATTTTGTAATTTACAACACCTTTTCAGTATCTAGTACTGTGGCTCACTTCATGCTCTTAAATAGATCGTTCACCCCAAAATGTCATTTCTGTCACATGTATGTATAAACACTCAACATTCCTAACTCTCTTCTAAAAAGTAGTAGGTTGTTGTTTTCAGTTAAATTACGATAAATGAGGGAAGGAGCTTTTAAGCTTGAAGAATAATGCAAAAGAACCATCAAAATAGTTTTGTTTCATTGACTAATTACAAATTGTAGGCTATTCCTCCTGCAAATGTGTGACTTCAAATAACTTTGGATTATAATGATTAAAGGGATAGTTCACTTTGAAATACATTTTTGATATGTTTTAGCTTACCTCAAGGGCATCCAAGATGTGGGCGTCTTTGTTTCCGCAGTAGTTTCAATTTTGATATTTTTAGGTCAAACCGTTCTTGTCTGTCAGTCATATAATGGAGGTCTATGGTCACCACCTCAAAGAGCATGCACAGAGAAGTCCAAATTAAATATGATTTAATGACTCGTAAAAGTACACATTGATGGCCGAGGACACGAAACGAGCGGTTTGTGTGAGAAAACGAACAGTATTTATATCGTTTTTACCTCTTGTAATCTGAGGGCGTGTGCGCTTTGGTCTGTGCAATGGCCGGAAAGCGCCGGAAGTGATCATATAGACTGCCAGACACGAACAGTTTGACCTAAAAATATTAAAATTGAAAATACTGCAGAAACAAAGACACATACATCTTGGATGCCCTTGAGGTAAGCTAAAACATATCAAAAAATAATTTCAAAGTGAACTATCCCTTTAAGTATAAACTTTTATGGTACTTTTTGTCTTCCGCTTTAATTATATAGCCTAGGATATACTTAAAAAAAATCCACCTTTTGATGGAAAGTCGTTAGGGTGAGTAAATGATTTTTTAATTAGTTTTAAATGAATTTGAGTCAGCTGTTCCTTTAAAAATAGGTGTAAATTTCAGCAATATCTTTTTAGAGTCCTGCAGGCGTTTAATGCATTATGTAAATGATTTTTGAACGTCTTCCAGCACACTCAGGGGAATACAGTCACAATTTTACGGCTAATTTTTGTGGTGGAACTGAAAGGCCGCCCCCTCATCCCACCCAGTGAGTTAATGTCTCAGTGTGCGCATACGAAGGGACTATGTTTCCTTGCATCACTGATTCTGTCCTTTTTCCTCATTATTTTATTTCTTTTATTACAGTTTTGGAAATATAAACCTGGCCTGGTGGTTGGCGCATGAGCTGGCTCTGGCTGTGTACTGATCCCATTCCCCATCTTGTCTTATAGATTAATAGTCCCAGCAAAACATCTAGATGACATCGCAGTCAAAGGTCATTTCTTAATCAGTATTTTTGTTGTTTTTTCCATTTAAATGATCTAAAACGGTTAACTAAAAAATAAAATATTAAGACTTGTTTAAGCGAATTTACTGTATCTTGGAAAACAAAACAAAAATACTAATTAAGAATTGTAATTTTTTTTGTGTGTGTGTTGTACATACATATATACTCTATATGTGAGAGGATTGCTGTAGAGAAGATGTCTTGACATCTAACCTATCACATTACTCAAGCTTTGAAATCATTGGTTCAGTTCCAGACCTCTTTCAGCCTTGAATGTTGAACCAATGAATCACCATCTAACATAACATACCTTGAACTACAAAGAGGTGACGTGAGCTCCGCATGCAATCTGATCGTGTCAGTGAGCACTGAGAGTTGAGATGATGTGTAACCCCAGGCTATCTGTGATAGACACCTACAGTATTACAGGCTGGCGGGCAATTGGAGAAAGATGTGTTACTGGATACGGCTGGACCTGGCTAGACTGTGAGGAGATAATACAAGCTGACACAAGTTTAGATTGGAGGTTGGCACTTTTGCCGCTTTCTCAGATTGGGTTTGACCACCCACGTGGTTCTCCAGCATGGGTAGCCAGAGCGAAAGAGGCCAAGATTCATCAAATATGCTTGCACATTCAGTTATTATGAAATCTCTCTTTCAGTTGTGTTTTGGAGAGTAGCTCAGCCCACAGTGACATCTCATTGGTCCAAAATCATGCTCCAGCTTTATCAAAGATATTATGATATTGTACATTAAATAGTGCTGGCAAACGATTAAAATATTTAATCGCGATTAATCGCATCAATGTCATAGTTAACTCGCGATTAATCGCAATTAATCACACATTTTTATTTATTCTAAATGTCTCTTGATTTCTTTTTGTCGCATTATTTTTTTCTCATTTTAATGCTTTTATCAACATGGAAAAGTGGATCGGCTTGCTTTGTGCAAATGTCTTTTTATTGAAAACAACATTGTCATATACTGTGTTCAAATTTACACTTACATTCTCACATTTGGAGCAAATAATCTCTCACACAATGTAACACTGTCCATCAATAAAAGGGTGAAAGAAATACTGACGAGGTCCTGATAGTGTCGAGGGGGCGGAGAATTCGCATCATCTGTTTGACATCAAGCGATTGATGATTGCCCAGTTCACAACGACAAAACACACAGATCACGATGGTCTTGTTAATAGAACCATTTGGCAACTTTTAAAAGTAAACTTTCCATTCAGAATCGTATTGGCATCCATTTCGTTGTCTCGCTCTCGTCATCCACTCAAAATGTAACTATGTTAACCAACTATTTGGCCGGCTCGCAAGGCCAAACAAGTGTGTGTGGCGTGCCTGTTTTGTTTACCGTCTAGCTAGATCCGCTTGCACTTTGTTCGATGAAGCAACAAAATGTCTTCGCGCGGCGCAAGCCATTGAAATGAATGGGTTTCATAGCGCAGCACTTGCATGCCGATCCTGTTGCAAAAGCATGTGAAAGAAAACTACAAAGTTTGCTAGGCCAAAAAGATTGCGCGCTAAAAAATTAACGCCGTTAAAATGGGTTTGCGTTAACGCAGTTAATAACGCATTTAACTGACAGCCCTAACATTAAATCATACCTGTATGTTGCGAAATAGCGGTGAATTTGTTTTGTCACATTGTGAATAGACAAATTTCTTGTTGCTGGAAACTTTTCGTCTAGCGCCTGATTAGGAAACGGGAACTTTAGAGTAGCATGTCAACCAGAAACCTGCGGTAAAAGGGTTTTTGGAGGCTCATTTGCTGAAAAATGGTCCTAATTTCCCACCCCTCTGAGAGTAAAGATTTCTTTTAGTCTGTAGCTCAGTGTGATTATGTGGGCGAACTTCCCGCTGTGGAGTGGCTACTTTTGTAAATCGAGGTGAATGCTGTGCGTTAGATGGGTTCTGTGATCTACTGGCCTGCATTCTGTCTGAAAACTAAAGAGATTGTCACCACAGACTGTGCTAAATCACACTCGTAACCTAATGCACATCAAATTCGGAAGACCTCCTCTGAACAGGCTTGATTAGACCCTTGGGAAGCGATCGGTATCTGTAATTGCCAAACATAATGTTAATGTACTTCTTTTCCTAATCAACATCTCCCCATGACCCTTCTGCAACTAACAAAACATGCCGTATCACAGTTCATTGTCTCTCTTTCTTTAATCTAGTTTGACACAAACTGATCCGATAACTCAAACACCTTTTTGCATTCAATCAGAGCTGGAGATGAAAGGCTGGCTCTTGCAATCAAGCTGCGCTTTTAATGGAGTTTGTGGTGCACTGAGGACTGTTGAGGTTTTGCTCTTTTCAGGCTCTTTTGAAGTGGCACTTCAGGGGCGAAATGGCTGAGCTGATCACGACCAGCGTTGCTTCGCTGCTTTCCTTAGCTTGTGCAGATTACGCTCTCACTCTGCCAGACACCAGTAGCCCAATTGGCCCACACCAAATGGAACTGTCTCACAGCTATGACAAATGATGTGTGTGTGATGTGACTTCATATCTGGAGCCATGACAACGAAAAAGAGCCACTCTGCTGGGTGGTCAAGACCCTTGTTTAAAAAACACATCCAGAACAGGGATGGGGGTCTCACGTAAAGTTGCACACTCAGTGTTCTGCCATTGTTGCGACCTAATTTTGTCTCGCACACATTGACACGCGGCCAACAAGCTTTTGTGCGTTGTTGTTGAAGTACTACTCCTACACACGTAGAGGCGCAGAGATTTCAAAAAAAGCTGATATGCTCTCCAAACACCTACCTACACTCTCGACGGTAGCTCGGCTCTTTGTACAAGAATCCCAGATAAGTGTGAAATTGCATCGTTACAGATGCCAGCCTGCCCCGAAGGCATGGACACTCTTTCTGATGTGTCCTTTTCCATGAATGGATGTTTGATATGTTATCAGATACATTCCTGGACACGCCTGAAGTATTGGCCTATCGACTGAGTCTGATTATCCTTTTTGTGCCGTCCGTGAGTCTAGCGAGGAGGACAGCCTCCCGGCGATTTACCGGGCACACTCATGCGTGAGACGAGCGACTTTGCTCTGTGATTGCCGTGACCCACCCCTCACCCTCATACCAAAAGGGTCCTTTATGAAGCTCTTTTCCATTTCGCTCTGAATTCAGTCATTCCTCCATTTAACCGTGTAGACCCCCATTCCCCTGTCTTCAGGGCCCCCTTTGTCCTTCTAATGGCCCTGGTAGGGCATACTGGAGCAGGCGTTAAGGAGATTTGGTGTGACTCAGGCTTTGAAGAATTAGACATGCTTAATGTAACCCTGACTAACCTGAGACTAGATCTGGGGCACGGGGTGAGCGGAGCTGTAATATTTGAAAATGAGCTGATGATTTGTGTGCTTTTTTGTTTTTGTTTTTAAGGCGAGACACGGCAAGCAAAAACATTTTTGAAACGACAAGCAATTTTGAGATTTTGGGCTATTTGTATTCAATAACATGTTGTCTTTCAGACTTGTGCTGAAAAAATGTCCAAAATACACATTTAGGTCTTTATTTTACTACACTTTGTCTGTTTGCGTGTTTAGATTTCGCCTAAATTCATCAAAAGTTGGCATTCTAAATCATCCCGCTGCTCCGTAACCACGAAGCAGCCATTTAAAGGGATAGTTGACTTTGAAATTAATTTTTGATATGTTTTAGCTTACCTCAAGGGCATCCAAGATGTAGGTGTCTTTGTTTCCACAGTATTTTCAATTTTGACATTTTTCAGTCAAACCGTTGTTGTCTATCAGTCATACACTGGAGGCAAAGGGGGTTCACCAAAGAGCATGCACAGAGAAGTCCAAATTAAACATGATTTAATGACTCGTAAATGTAAGTACACATTGTTGGCCTAAGACACGAAACGAACGGTAACAGTATTTATATCGTTTTTACCTCGTGTAAACCAAGTGATCTGAATCAGTTGTTCAATGTCCAACTGAACCGAACTGAATCAGTTCAATGTTACGCCGGAAGTGATCGCTTGCGTGTGACGTCACTCAATATTTACTCGGAAGTTTTACCTTTTGCTAAACATATTTAGATATACCGAAATCGTCTTCCATTGCGGTTTCCCGTATATCTAAATATGTTTAGTGAAAGGTGAAACTTCCGAAATCTCTGTATAAACAAAGAGTGACGTAGGCGCGCAAGCGATCACTTCCACCGCATGCGCAGACCGAAGCGTCCGTGCCGTCAGATCATTTTGTCATGGCTATGATTACAAGAGGTAAAAACGATATAAATACTCTTCGTTTTCTCACACAAACCGCTCGTTTCGTGTCTTAGACCATCAATGTGTACTTACATTTTCGAGTCATTAAATCATGTTTAATTTTGACTTCTCTGTGCATGCTTTTCGGTGGACCCCCTTAGCCTCCCTTTAACGAAAAAAGGGGCATTTATCTCGAAATGTGCAATCCCATAAAAATCTTTAAAGGCCATTTTCTCAGAATGAGTTTTTTCTAACACTTCTAGTGACTATTTTCCACTTCTGTAGCACCTACATACACCAAACTTTACAGCCGTATTCCTTACTGTATTGTGAAGGTTTGTTCAGAGGGATTTGTTGATATATCATTCTTGGCCTAATTTATATGACATTTTATACCTAAAAACAGGGCGGAAATCTATTTTTTAAGGCTATTGGCAGTATATTCATAATCCCCTCTGAAAATGTCTTTTCATTGAATATATCAACAAAATGCTAACATAATTTTGAACCTGTTTTTTTTTTCAATGGTCACTTCAAAATATATGCAAATTAGTGCATATTTAGTTAGATATAACCTGAATAGCATATTTTAACATAAAATTACAGAACACATGCAATACATTTTTTTTCCCTATTTATGCGAGTAATCAACTGGTAAAGTTTCATGGTGACATCTGTAAGTTAAAATTTTTATCCTATTCACCTGCAGTGTCTCGCCTTAAGAAATGGCACTAAATGGGATTTGACTCAATTCAATCCCAAAGATTTGGCATCACTTTAAAATAAGATCTCAGTTAGTTAACAAACAATGAGCAAATATGTGTTTTACACCATTTATTAATCTTTGTTAATATTTGTTAATACAAATACACTTGTTTATTGTTTGTTCATCCAGTAACTAGTTAACAGAGACAAGTTTTGATTTAATAAAAAGTATGAATAAATGTTGAAATTAACATTAATACATATTATTAAATGCCATAGAAGTATTGTTCATTGTCATTTAGCAAATGAATGTGTTTTATTGACAATATTATTTAACAATTCCACAAACATATTAAGCACTTAGAGTCTGAATGTGTTTTAATTTGTTTTCTATTTCTCTTCAATTGGACCTCAAAAATGATGTAAAGAGAAAATGACATGTGCGAAACACTTACAATTGTATTTGTATTCCCAGAAACCCATTTAATTAGGAGACAATGAGCTGACGGTGTGCCATTTACTTTGCGAATCTCCTTTTGTATATTTATTCTAATTGAGAAACAGGTGTTTCTTAACCCTCTGCTGCAAATAAGACCTCCCAGGATCTGAGCTGGTGGGTACCTAAATGGCTTTTGTGCTCTGCTGGCTCTCATCAGCATTCCTGCGGTGTCTGAGCTAATGACAAGGTAACCTCGGCATAATGCACCCCCTAAATGACTGATCTCTCTTACATTTAGTATTTATGAGTGCACACAAGATGCTAAACCTGAGCAATAGCATAAGTGGTAATCAACTTTGCCTGGAGTAAACATACTCCCTCAGGTACCTGGCTCAGATACCTGACCGTTGTAAACACGACTTCCCACCTCTTAAATATGAACTTCCCAGGAGGACTTGAATGCACTATTGCTTTCTGATTTGATATTGTTTCATTACAGCTGACAATCTTACAGTGTGTGTGCATTTGTCTTGTTTGGATTTCTGATTGTAAATATTCAACATTTGAGATCGGTGCGTCCCAGACTTTCTTCCAAGTAGATTCAATCTCTCTTAACACACATGATTGTCATGACAGGTAAATCTGATCAAATAATCTGTAGAACCATTAACCCTCTGAGGACAGACATACTTTTACAAATGTGTACTTATCTTAAAAAAAATATATGCGTCTTTTTTTGCCGTCTTCCTCAGATTCCACTGAAAACAGTGATAACCGGATACTCGGAGATACCCAGCTTGTATACACACCGTCAAAGGCCAATGAAATCAATGTTGTTTGGCAGACTCACCAGCAACAACCAATGGAAAAATTGCCAATGGAGAAATGTTTTTCTTACCCAATCAGGGGAAGGTTACCATGACTTATTCTAGACTTATCCTAGAAAATTCTAAACATTCCTAAGAAAAACGCCTAAGACTATTTGAAGAGTTCAGATGCAAAAGCCTCTAAGTGCCATTTGAAATTTTCTTCTAGAATGATCATTTTTATCAAGCTTGTATCTAAGTTCAGTAATTTCACTTAAATGACAATTAATAGGTAATCCTCTTTGCCATTTAAGTGAAATTACTGAACTTAAATATACAAGCTTGATAAAAATTATCATTCTAGAAGAAAATTTTTAAATGGCATTTAAAAGCTTTTGCATCTGAACTCTTCATTTGTAAATAAAGTTAGATTTTTCATTGTTCTTTACACATTTTATTTAACAATTACACATGTCTGTCAAGAAAAGGCTTTGACAAATATATTTTTTGTTCAAAAACACTGTGATGTGTGATTTTCAGAAATAAATGACAAAAATTTGAATTTCCGTTTTTGAAATTCTCTACTATATTGTACATTTTTCACTTATACTTTCTTTATAAACACATTACATGCATGCTTATGTTAGCTTAGGGTCTTCTGAATCCATAGATACCAAACACATAGTGTTCCATTTCCATTACTAGTTTACAAGCCCAAATGTAAAAATAGAGAAAACGGACCAAAAAGGGCTTAGTCCCCAGAGGGTTAAGATAATCATGACTTTACCTAGGATTGGCGGAAAAGGAAAATAAGGCCCAAAATCAGTCAGATTATCTTGTTGTGTGTGAGTGCCTTAAGGCATGGTTGTATAGTTGAGTTCAATAGTAATAGTTGTATAGTTGTATAGTAATCGAGTTAAAGCAACACTAAAGAACTTTTCCTCGTTGGTCGCCCTACAGGTTGGAAGCGGAATTGTCCATTACCGCTGTCGTGAACAATTTAACCCACCACTGCCTACTGTCGCACGTACACTCGCTGTTTATATAGCACAGGGGTTTGGAATGAATGATGTCCACAGACAAGGTGTTGCATGATTACATGGAAGTTTGATTATTGCGACATCAGAAACAAAGAAAAACTAAATAATGACTGTTGTAGTGCTTGACGTAAAGCAAGTCAAATTTGTTGTTTTCTTATGTCTCATTCGAACTACTGAAACACAACCCGTTCTGGCAAACTTATATAGTGTTTTTATAGGACTGCAAAGCGAATCCAGAAGTGCCTTTCACCCTGTTACGACTAGATGAACCACTGAAACGATTTTGGAAACATTATTTTAAGGCAAAAAATCTTCTTTAGGGTTGCTTTAAGAAGTTTAGAATGTAATTAGGTTATGGGGAACACTGCTGCCCAAGCCATATGACATACGTAAAGTATAACCAGTGACACAGCTGGCAGCCCAACAGCCTGTTGAAGACTCTCCTTTTAAGTTTGACTTTTGGAAGGATCGATATTTACTTCTTGGAAACATTTTTGGAAGTATAGAAGTATATGACCCAACTAACCAAGCCTATGTCCTGATCACAGGCCAAAAGATGGTGCAATAGAAGCTTTGTGCTGACACGAGGGAAAGTAGAAAGAAAGTAATTCACAAACATAGCTTTTTTTTTTATTTGGGAACAGTGAAAGGGAATGCTGGATTTCAATGCTTGGAGACTTGTTGCATCACAGTGATTTTCCATTCTTTCTCTCATAGATGGATGTCATCCAATTATTTGTCAGTGCACAAGCAAGTTGGTGGGAATGATTCTTAGAAAACACAACAATACCAGCAAGATCCACTATAAATAATTCAATGTATATTAACCTGTTAGGCTGCAACCCCACTTTTGAAAAATCCCCAGAAATGGCATACCTAAACTGAAACAGATACACTTCTCAAACCATTTGCACTAAAAGCACAAGTACGAAGTACAAGTATGAAGAATTAATTATTGTCATAATGGAAAAAAAAATGTTATAAATAGCTTCAAAGTTTTGCAAAGTTCTTAGAAATTTATTTTTATGAATCTTCATGGAAATAAAAGTTGAAGTAGGCATTGTATCAATCTAGAAATGCACTGCAGCTAAAGCCATGTGTGTTATATTTGAAAAAATGAAGATGTTAAGTCTAAAACTCTGTATTTAGTTAAATGTTTTTAAAGATCATGTCATAGGACTTTATATTGATTAGACTCTAAAATATCATCTTCTAAACATCTATTCAGTCTATTGTCTGAGTTATTGTTTTGTGATGCAAACGTCTGCATCATAATTACTAACGACTGGCTATTCACACTGTTTTAATCCCTAATTTATTTAATCAAAGTTCTCTCTTCACATTTGAAACTGTATCAAATGACCTTCTTAAAAAAAGAAACATTTCATTCATGGTAAAGATAAAAAGATATTAGCTAAAAATCTATGAACTAAAGTTCAAATTTGGCTAAATCAATTTTGTCTCACTCTTAATACCAAAAAGACCGTTGTGGTAATGTTTAATGTTAAAGCCAAAAACTGAATGTAAGACACTCACTGAGCAATCGCTAACAGGAAATGGATCTTCTGTGTTTTTGGGAGGGGAGGAATTGGAGTCTGCAACCCAGTTACCTGGTACCTTGGTGTTATACTAGATTCAAACGTCATTTTCAAAAAGCACATACAAAAAGTAACAAATACTATACAATTTAATTTACAAAATTACAAACAAATTAGGTCCTACATTACAACTGACGCTGCTAAATGCTATCTTCATTGTATGATTTTTTTTCCCATATTCATTGAATATTGCTTCACAGTTTGGTCTTTTGCTGGAGTTAATGCATTAAAACCCTTTAAAAAAGCAGTTAAGGTATTTGACAGGAAACGCAGTCGTTTCACCTTTGTCCAATTCTTGAGAAGTACCAACTCCTAAATTTTGAAAATCTAATTTTTTTTTTTTAAATAGTTGTCTAATTTATAAATCTATAAATGGAATCGCCGCACCACCACTGGGGGATTTTATCAAAAAGAGAAATAGTGAGACTAGGACTAGATCATTTACCTGGGGGGATTGTGAAGTACCATTTAGAAAATCTTCATTTGCACAAAATGTCCTCTCTATCAAAGGCTGCACAAATTGGAACAGTATGCCAAAGGAAATTAGAGATAGCCCTCCTTTTGCTTCATTTAAGAAACAGCTTAAAAGATGGCTGAATAACAATCATGTAATCATTTGGTATGAAGGTAGAATTTGATAGTTAGATTTATTCATTTATTTATAATAAGCACTTTATGTCTACGCACAGGCATTTACGTATTTTAAATGTATATTACAACAAATTCTCTATAAGGTAACTTTTATTATTATTTTTTTTACTCCATATGTGTTTTGTTGATATGTATATTGTTTGTTTGTTTTTTTGGTTTGTATTTGTCTATGTTTGGGACTACGGATGAAAATTAGCATTGTGCTAAATCCGGCGTATTTACGTTCAACTTTTATTGTACGTTCATGAATATGCATTGTTCCATATAAAAAAAAGAAAAGAAAATTGAATCAGTTGAGAAAAAAACGCATGTGTCATAGTGTAATGGATCTGTGTGTCAGGTATTAAAGTGACAGCAGCCTAATATGACTGCTGCCAAATTATGATATAACATTACAAATATCTGTATGTCAATTTTACCCCATGATATCAAAGTCAAAATTGTGGCCAGTGAATTCAATAAAATCAGTAATATTGTGAAATATTACAATTTTAATTTATTTTAAATTGTAATTACATCAGTCCTCGGTGTCACATGATCCCTCAGAAATCATTCTATGATGATTTGGCGCTTTTTTATTATTATCAATGACTACGTTTACATGCAGCCAATAACCCGTTCAAAACCGGGATATTAGAAATTTCCTGGTTTCAAACGGCCATGTAAACACCGGCAAAAACCCGAATATGCTCATATCCCGGATTTTAAACCCGGGATATTATACCTGGGGTACCCCTTTTCTAACCCGAATTTTTGGTCATGTAAACGGCACACGTTCTATTCGCAAGGAATCTTGGTCTTTTGAGTAGAGAAACTTCTCGGCGCATACAAAAATCCGCGTGCAGTATACCGGAAGTAAACATGGCGAGACCAGGCGAGACACAGCACAGCATACTTTTGGAGCGAGCTCAGTAACGTTACCAGCATCAAAGCACTAACTAAGGCGATCGCTATCTGCCCCGAACTATTCATTATCTGCATGCTGCTGTTGTTGTTGTCTTTGGAAACAGGAAGAAGAATCGGAAATGACGCATATTGCGTCTTAAGGTTGTCCGTACGTCTAGACGCTAACCGCGCGTCACTGTTTACATCGGGATATTGCAATTCCATGTATACAGGAGAAACTCTCTCTGCTCACGCATGTAAACGGGTTATTCCCAATGTTTCAGAAACCCGAATAGTGACCTTAACCCGGCCATAACCCGAAAATTGGCTGCATGTAAACGTAGTCAATGTTGAAAACAGTTCTGCTTAGTTATTATTTTTATTTATTTTTAGTTTCACAAGTCTAAGTCATCACACCCGTAACTCCTACTCCTGCAATTGTGTTTGACAATATATGGTGTTAATGATGATCTTTTTTACAGGATTGGCCTGGCGCAATCAGCTCAGTGTTACTACCGTGTGCTTGAAGCTGATTATGTTCTGTTGTTCATCTTACTGTCACATACACAGCCTGACCACTGCTGTTGACATCTTAAAATCTGCTCCCTTCCAAGCACCAGGCTCATTGCAATTCCCTCTCACTGACAGATCTTGATGCCCCCGTCTGACATCACTGTCACTTGATGAGGTGTTAAATGAAGAAGTGGAGCTTATTAAGAGAGATTGTGTTTGCTCTTTGACTATATCTGCTCCCTTGTCTCACAGGGGCCTTGGCTGTAAGGTGGCGAACAGACCTGTGCAGTCATTCGCAATTTTCCGACAGCATTACAGACTTCTTCATTAGTTGGGTTTGTTTCCATGGAAATATGCTAGGGCTTGCCTTGGGTAGCCTTCTGGGCGCATGTTATCCTGGCTGATCTGGGTGCTATTGACAGAAGTGCTGTGTGTGCATTCATTAGTCTAATCAAAGGAAGTTCCTTAAGCCAAGTGCACACGGCCCATGGATAATTGACCGTCCACTCAGACTGTCCACTACTTCTGTGAAACTAGCGAAGTGTCCCCGATGGGATTTTTATTTTCTCACACTCTAAAATAGCTAGACAAGACATAAAGTGCAATGGGCCATTTTGCAACTATGCCGGAGGGAAAGAGTCTTGAGTGCTTTCTTTGGCTTGATCTTTCTTCTACCACTTTGGTAAGCGCACCTCGTTCAGAAGTGCTGCCAGCTCGGCCCACTCTCCAAGGCCAGTTTAGAAGTGCCACCAGCTGTTTTGAGCCTTAATTTGTTAGTGTGGGTGTTGCTTGTGCATGGGCACTTCTGTGTGGATCCTTAACGCCTTCGCTATTTGGCATTGGGACTAATTAGCTAACAGCTGTTGAATTACTGTTGGGATGCAAGTTGTTAACAACTGCTTTTGAACTTTACATGTGATTGCTTGTGTAAATCTGGTTTTTATGCGTTGATTTTCTTAATTTACCCAAGCTCATCTCTTAGGCTTAATGCAGCTGGTTCAGACTGACCTCTTTTCCATCACAGCAGCACTTCAACATCAGCAGAAACCAGCTCAGTAAAGCAAAGCGCACATGCCTAACTAAAATTGTCAGATCCCAAATCAGACATCTCCAAAATTTTCCAGAATGCTAGAGCAATGCCATTTTATGAAGAGGAGGTCATGTTGTACACCCTGTACATGACCTCCTCTTCATAAAATGGCATTGCTCTAGCATTCTGAAACATTTTGGAGTGTGTTTAAATCAGAATATCCTTTTCCTAATTTATGATAATGGAATCGTAGAAAGTGTGTCTTTCTCTTCAATATGTTATTTAGAAATAATAGTATCCGTCCTTCTTTGTTGCCTTGCTGAATAACGCAAAAACGTTTTAAACAACATAAACATTTTTCAGTTAGCCATATTTCCATAAAAAGCCAAAAAAAATTGTTGTCAGGCGCTGTGCAGGATGTTGAAGACGAGGATAAAAGGAACTCAAAGTAGATGTGTTATTGCAAACTTAAACTTTACAGAAATTAAAAGGGAAAACACTCCAAGGGCTTCAAATCACACAATACGTAGACGACGACCAACCAAGACAAACTGAACTGAAGCAAACTAAATACAGAAGGCGTTTCTCAATTTCAAGGAAGGATCCTCGGAAGCAGGAATTTCGAGGATGCTACGTCATCGACATCTGTCGAACGACTGTTCCAATGTTGTGGATCCTCAGAATTTCAACCAAGGATTGAGTCCTTCGTTCGGAAAATAGCCCATAAACTGGAAAGGATGCATATGTTTAGACTTCGTGCTCTCAAATCACCCACAGTCCTATGCGCAGCTTTGCTATCTTCATAGAAACACTTCTTGATACATATCACGTTCAAAAAATAAAACATGTCAACATGACATCATGACTTTTGCGTAAACATACACGCCACTTTCAAGTCAAGTACGCATTTTTAGCTATCCGCGTGTATGCGTGTATGTCTACGCCGTTAAAAGTCCGAGTGATTCCGCGTGTATGTACACGCCGTTAAATGTCAGAGCGAAACGAAGCAAAATGTAGATCTACATCTGGGGAGTGATGTTTTTTCCTAGGATGGTAGGGGAAGACTCATAAATGGGATTAACCCCAGTGACGGGTAGGTTTATGGACGGGGTTTGGTTAGGTCAAATATTTATACAGTAATGTAACGTTAAGTTAACGGCGTTCATAAACACGCTGAAAGCGATTATGAGTGTTGATAGCACGCCAAAAATGGAAATACGCCATTTCATGTGATCAGTCTGAAAATGTCAACCGTTAGTGGAGTCGGAGTGATAACGGCAATATGCTTTCAAATGTAAGCAAGTTTAAGTATAATTTCAGTTTTGCTTTGTATTTAATGTTTGTTAAACTTTTAAACATATCGGCTCAACTGATTTGCAGAGGGGGATTGAAAGCTGTTGCCTTTTACTGGTCATTCACTTTCTAATTTTTACTTCATATAATGTTATAGCTTCTTTTGTTGATCACATATTTTACCATTTCATGTGTTTTTTAACAGCTAGATCGTGTTGCTATGGACGCAGTTCTGTTCAGTTCCTTTTTAAATCAATATTTTGTGTCAAATTATTGATTTATTTGGTAGGTGGCCATGATATAAGTGGGAAAATGTATAGCGAGGTCATTGTTACAGCAAATACAACACCTTCAGGCTGATTCAAGACCCCTCAGCTTTAGAGTTTGCGGGGTTGTATTCGCCTTTAACAACCGTCTCGCTATACATTATCCCTTACTTTTA